>JAJIBD010035570.1:0-21824 GCA_021461705.1 Cryptotis parvus
CTTTGTGTATATTCAATGGTGAGTTTAATCTGCCATTACCATTTCCCACATTTAGTAAAACACTGGTATCTATTTATGTCCTATTAATGAATGCAGTCATTCTATATCTGTCCTTTTCCTTCTGACTAATTTCACTCCAGCATGATAGTCTCCATGTCCATCCATTTGCGGGTAAATTTCATAATTTCATCTTTTCTGACAGCCGCATAGTATTCCATAGTGTAGATGAACCACAGTTTCTTTAGCCAGTCCTCTGTTCTCGGGCATTTAGGTTGTTTCCAGATTCTAGCTATAGTGAATAGCGCAGAGATGAATAAAGAAGTACAGATAGTGTTTCTGCTATGTGTTTTTCGGTCTCTAGGGTATATTCCCAGGAGTGCTATTGCTGGATCAAATGGGAGCTCAATATCTAGTTTTCGGAGGAATGCCCATATTGTTTTCCAAAAGGGCTGGACCAGTCGGCACTCCCACCAACAGTGGATGAGAGTCCCTTTTTCCCCACATCCACGCCAGCACGGTTGTTCTTGCTATTTTGGATGTGTGCCAGTCTCTGTGGGGTGAGATGGTACCTCATTGTTGTTTTGATTTGCATCTCCCTGATGATTAAAGATGAAGAGCACTTTTTCATATGCCTTTTGGCCATTCAATTTCTTCTTTTGGAAGCTTCTGTTCATTTCTTCTCCCCATTTTTTGATGGGGGTTGGCTTTTTCTTCTTGTGGAGTGCTACCAGTGCCTGATATATCCTGGATATTAACCCCTTGTCAGATGGGTATTGGGTGAATATCCTTTCCCACTCTGTGGATTGTCTTTGTATCTTGGTCACCGTTTCTTTTTGAGGTGCAGAAGCTTTTCAATTTTATATAATCCCATTTGTTTATCATTGCTTCCATTTGCTCGGTCAGTGGTGTGTCGTCCTTTAAATATACTTTTTTGTTTCGGACTGTGCCCCGAGCGCTTTCTCCTAGGTTTTCTTCGATGTACCTTATAGATTCATGTCTGATGTGTGAGACTCTATAATCAATTTTGATCTGAGTACTTGTCCATGGCGTTAGCCAAGGAAGTATAAAAGCATTAGGGCATCCAGATAGGAAGGGTAGAAGCCAAGTTATCACTATTTGCAGATGACATGATTTATACCTGGAAAACCCAAAACTCTCTACCAAGAGGCTCCTAGAAATAATACATTCTTATAGTAGAGTAGCAGGGTACAAAATCAATACCCAAAAGTCAATGGCCTTCCTATATGCAAACAGCGAAGAGAAGAAAGGGACATTAAAGAAACTATCCCATTCACTTGCACCACAGAAAATCAAATACCTAGGAATCAGTTTGACAAAGAATGTGAAGGATCTCTACAAAGAAAACTACAAAATGTTACTTCAGGAAATAAAGAAGACCTGAGAAATGGAGACACATTCCCTGCTCATGGATTGGAAGGATTAACATTATCAAAATGGTAATACTCCCTAGAGCTTTATACAGATTCAATGCGGTCCCTATAAAGATACCCATGATGTTCTTCAAAGAAATTGAACAAACACTCCTGAAATTTGTATGGAATAATAAAACCCCACGAATAGCTAAAGCAATCCTTTGGGAAAAGAAGATGGGAGGTATCACTTTCCCCAACCTCAAGCTCTACTACAGAGCAGTTGTTATTAAGACAGTGTGGTATTGGTATAGAGACAGACCCGTAGACCTATGGAATAGAACTGAATATCCTGAAATGCACTCCAAATATACAACACACTTAATCTTCGATAAAGGGCAAAAAATATTAAATGGAGCAAGAGAAAGCCTCTTCAACAAATGGTGCTTGCAGGAAAATTGGGCAGCTACGTGTAGTAACAAAGGCGAACTTAGACCTCGCCATAGTATATTCTTGATGCCTGGGGTCGGACGATGAAAGTAATGAAAAAAGCCATTATGGTGAGAAGCGGAGTCTCATACACCTGCTTTGGAGCCCTACAAAGTGATGGACCCACGCCTCCTTTTCCAAACCCATCTTGCCTCCTGAAAGCCTCATGGTCGGCAGCTGAGCTAGGAAAGCTCTCCCACGTCGCGTTCTGAGATCAAATCATGGGCCGAGAGAGCCCTGAGGTAGTTCATGGGCGAGAGCCATACTGGCCTCTGGGATGGTTAAGAGGAGGGGAATGGGGACCCAGCTCCATCTCTAAAGAGAGACTTTTAGTGAAAACGTGCGACCTCACTGAGAGAGCTACCTACCTGGGCTCAAACTTAGCGCTAAGTTGGTCTTGAGATCAACGTCTTCTTGCATGGGTTCTGTTGAGCTGGGGTTCAGACCGGCGAAAATGGCGCTATTATATGGTGAGTGGAGTGCCCATCACAGCTGCTTCTGAGGCCCTACAGAGGTGATGGACCAACTAGCATCAAAACCCATCTTGCCTCCTGGGAGGATACTCATAGTCAGCTCGAGCTGGGGGAAAACCAGATGGCAGTTCTCCATGTGGCTGCTGAGTCTCTGCATAATGGCCAAGAGCCCCGAGGCATTCATGTGGGGAAGCCACCAGGTACTTCAGGAGCCGGGTCAGAGAGGGAAAAGGGGTACCCCAGCTCCACCTTCAGGAATGGCTCGCGACCTGCCTCTGAAAGCTGCCTACCTAGGGTCAAACTTGGCTGCTCAAGCTGGTCTTGAGTTAGCGTCTCTCGCATGAATTCTGATGAGCTGTGAGGTCAGAACCTTGATAATGGTGGTTATTATAGTGAGCGGAAGTCTCATCCAGCTAATTCCGGAGCCACTACAGAGTGATGGGCCCTCTCCCCCCAAACCCATCTTGCCTCCTGGGAGGCCCATGGTCAGCTAAGCTAAGGGGAGAGCCAGAAGCAGCTCTCACCTGTGCGTCTGAGTCTCTCATCTTTTCTCTCTATCTCTATTGCTGTTTCTTTATTTACTCTCTTCTCCTACACCTTGTGGCTTGCCTTATGGCTGATGTACAATTATCTATGTTGTAAATATTCAGTAGTTAGTTCTAGTGTGACGACATAGTTCCTCATTTCTCATCAACCTCCACAGTTTGTTACAACTACTATGATCATTATGGTGTACAGCAATGTAGAAGATCCTGGGAAGGACCTGGTACTAGCCTACTTTGTTATCCTCCACCTCTTGCGTGGCTGCGCACTGTCACAACTGTGAGTCTGGTCTGCCCTTGTCCGGTTCATCTGGTTGTGAACTCCTGGGCGCCCTTAGCCACACCCACTGGTATGGGAGAGGGAGGAGCCCAAATTCTCTGCTCCAATTTGGCCAGCATGAGCCTCCCCAAAATGACTGCTTTGCCCTAGGAGCTATGTTGGTCTCGGTCAGGGATTAGCTGATTCCTCAGAGACTCCATGGGCTGCTCCACATGGGCCAGGCAATGCAGCTGTGCATCTGCTCTCTCCCCCAGTTAATCTTTATTGTTACTGTCTTCGGCTTCCAGCGAATGTACCACTGGAGTAGCTCCCTGCCAGGCTCTAACTTGGCTCTGGTTCATCCCAGGGAGTGCAGTCTTTTCCTATGTCAGACCATCCACCATCCAGGGCCCACAGGGCAGAGCCTTAGGGATGTGAAACCAAACCTATCTCCTGTCTACCGCCTGCCAGTACGGCTTGGCCCCCAGCAACACCTGAAACACCTCGAGGGGCAGGTGGCCCAGTTACTTCATACTTTAAGGTTATTTCTCAAACTCTGATCACATATGGTGTGTGTATATATGTAGTAGTAGTAGTAGTAGTAGTAGTAGTAGTAGTAGTAGTAGTAGTAGTAGTAGATTAGTGGGTCTTTGGAGCAGCAATGATACAATAGAGGTCACCCTATCTTTCTGTGACTCAGAACTCTTGAGTCAAAAGCAGTAGTACTCTCTTGCTTACTAGAAAGAGATGCACCTCTCTAGGCCCTTATATTGAAAGAATCCCAATCCTGGCCTTCCTCAGGTTCCACCTTCCTTATTGGGCCCAGTGGTGCAGCGTTCAAGGAAATGTGCACAGTCCCTGCACAGCTCTTTCCCAATGACTTTCCTGTGAGCATAGGTTATGTAGTTAGTACCTACAACCTAATTCCAAAAGTAACCATGGAGTAATTGTTTTCAAATTGGGCTTAGACATGGAGGCATGTGCTATCATGGATACACATGGGGCCTTTTGTGATGTTAGCTAGAGACATGTATAGTAAAAGCTCAGTGGGTCCAGAGCCAGAGGTAGTCCTCCAGTGCCTCCAGGTTCTCAGGAACAATTCCTGAACAGTTCAAGTTTTCTAAAACCAAAGCTGAATTTACAGATCATTATAACATTTCTATCTGTCAAGGTAGGAGGATTAACATCTTCTACCAATAGCTTATAAGCTAACTTATATCTTGTAAATAGATAGACATATGGTACAGAGACTTTTACATACCTGTGCTCCTATATTGGCAGATGTTAGGAGTAGATCCAGATCTGTGAAGAGACCTGTATTCAAATCCACCTTAGTCTGGGGAGTCTTCCTGCAAAGATAAGTAATGAAAATGATGATTAAGTGAATGCCAAATGGGATCTCCTACAAAGAATGAATTGATGAATGTTCACTGTAAAAACTGTTAAAGTAGGGGCTGGACTGATAGTACAGTGGGTAGGGTGCTTGCTTGCAAAGCAGCTACCTGGGTTTTACCCAGCACTCCATATAGCACTCAGGAACTGCCAAGGAGTACTCCTTGAGCACAGATCAGGAGTTAGCCCTAGCACCACTGAGGGTGAGCCCCCAAATAAGAAACAAAATAGAAAAAGGGTGTTAAAAACATGAAAACTTAGCATAGAAGAAGGAATGATTTCCCTATCCTAATAGTAATGCATAAAGTTTTAATTTATTCATTTGCTTTTTATGAGTGTAGTATATGTGGCAACAAAGTAACACAACTCCCTATATCTCTATATATGTATTGTTTGGTAATGAGACTTTGAAATAAAATTTTCAAGATTTTTCATTCAATGAAAGATGTGATTGCCGGAAAAATCACAAAACATTATTTAGTGTCACTGTTAGAATGATGTCTTGTTAGATTACAAATAATCTACTCATGTTGTGAAAATTCTTCGAGGATATCACCAAGAAATTATATCTTTGTGTGCCTCTGAACAAAAGCAATTCAAACATGACCCATCACAGTTATATTGGCTAGAGTTGTTAAAGTTTAGAAAAATGTCAACTATTTCACTTGACTACCAGTGAAGTGAGGTGGTTGTGGGGAGAATGGAAAATAATGGAGATGACAGAAGCAAAGTAGATCCAGCCATATTCATTATCATCCTCATTTATTATTTAAAAACATTAAAAATAGATAAATAAATAAATAAATAAATAAATTGTCAATTATTTTTTGATTATGTTGAGACCCCAAGTGGTCATCAAAACCCTTAAGCCAAACTGGGCGTTCAAAGCTTTATACATCAAGATCCTTCATGAGCTGTATTACAGATCCACCACTAAGATCTCACCATTCTACAAAGGAAGTGGTCATTGATGTCAAGAGGAGTTCATCAGGGTGATACCATTTCACCAAAATTATTCAGTGCCACCCTACGAGAACACAAGCGGCAAATTAGAATGGGAAGGAATGGGAGTGAAGATGGATAGTCGAACAACTACCACCTCCGCTTAAGCTGATGACATTGTTCTAATAACACCAAACATTAGCCAAGTAGCACAAATGCTGGCTGACTCAACCAAGAATGTGGAAAGATAGGTCTACAGCCGAGATCTAAAAGAAAACTTGTTTATGAAAAATGAACTAGTTCCAGAGGCCCCATTCACTCTCAATGGAACAAACATCTCTGAATGCAGCAGCTATGTGTACCTAGGTCGAGAACTCCAACATGATTGGCTGACCTAAAACCTGAGCTTGCGCAGGAGGAGGAAAGTAGCATGGAATGCCTTCAAAACATTGAAGAAATAGCTAAATGGACAAAGAACCTCCAGCTCCAGCCACATCTATTTGACTCCACCGTTCTGCCTGCATTAACATATGCCTCAGAGACCTGTGCCCCTACAAAAGCAGGATGAGAACGCTATTCAGATCTCCCAGAGAGGATCGAAAGAGCTAAACTTGGAATATCACACCTGCTCAAGTGAGAGAGAGGAATCCCCAGTTCCAACCTCTGTCGATGTTCCAGGGTCAGGGGCGCTATCTCATTTGCCAAGACATCGAAAATCAGATGGGCTGGACATGTAATGCAATTTGAAGATGACCACTGGACTAGAGATGTTACCGACTGGATCACATGGGACGTCAAAAGATCAGGTGACCGCCCACCTACAAGATGGTCAGATTTCTTTTGTCAAGACCCTGATGGAGCGGTTTGAGGCTCTTATATTCCTGAAGCAAACAGATGCTATTGGGCTACACTGGCACATGATGGGGTCAAATAAAATGTTACTGGCACCCACTCGAAATCGATGGACAACGGATGTCAAGTGATCAAGTAATCAAGTGATTTATGAGTCCATTCAACTGTCACTGTCTTCCGTTGTTCATCAATTGCTAAGAGCAGGCACCAGTAACATCTCCATACATCCTTTTGCAAGCAAGTGTGGCTCAAGGGCACCTGCTTGCTCCAGGGACGAAGAGCCTCAAACCATTCTTCATGTCATGAAAGTGAAGTCCATAAATGTCACTAAGTTTTGGCATAACAAAACACGGTGGCTTGCCTGGCTCTGCTGTGTGCCAGACACAGTTCTATGCCCTGAGGAGCTCACAGTATAAGTATAGCCACTTATTATTTTTGATATTCAGCATTGATGGAAATTGTCATTGGTAAATATTCCTTTGCTGTTCTCAGCTTATAAGACTCAATAAAAATTTGGGAGGACAGACTTGAGGCTATGTCTAGTGATGTTCCGGACCTACTCTTGACTTTTTTCTCAGGGGAATAAAACCAGGGTTGGCCATATGTAAATCAGCCAACTTAAGCCTTATGCTAACTCTCTGGCCACAGGACTCAAAAATTTTCTTACTTTTGGATTCTAAGGGGATGTGTGCTGTTTTAAATTCAAAGCTTCTAGTGCTGGAAAGATAATAAAGTAGGAAGGACATTGTCAGTGTGCCCAACCCTGGTTTGATACCTGGCATTCATATGGTCCCTTGAGAACCCAGGAGTAATTCCTGAATGCAGAGTCAGGAGTAATCTCTGAGCATTGCAATATGGCACGAAGAAAAAAAAAATTAGGGCAGGGGCGATGGCCCAGCGGCGCAGGGCGTTTGCCTTGCCCGCGACCGACCTGTGTCGGGCGGGTTGGGTTCCCGGCATCCCCATATGGTCCCCTGAGGCACCGCCAGGAGTGGAGTCCCTGAGTGCAGAGCCAGGAGGTAACCCCTCAGCATTGCCGGGTGTGACCCAAAAGCAAAAAAAAAAAAATTACAACCACATTTCAATCTCACATAGCTTTGAATTTGGTGAGAAATAAGTATATACTAGCCAGGCCAATAAAGATAAAGAAAACTTGTGTTTCAAGTTTTTACCCTAAGCTAAAGGGAAAAATGAGTTATTTCTCTCTTTTTTTTTTTTTTTCATTTTGGGTCACACTCAGCAGTACCCATGGGTTATTCCAAGTTCTACACTCTCAGAATTTCCTGTGAAAGTACTTGGGGGGACCATATGGGATACCAGATATTGAGCTTCGGGTCCAGCCACAGCTAGGCAAATGCCCTACCTTCTGGACTTGCTCCGCCCCTAGTTATTTCACTATTTTTGGTAGGAGTTCTGATATTAGTAAAGTTGAAGCTCCAAGGGAACAACATATTATATCATTGAAACCCATAAAACCTGAGAATGAATGTATCAAGATGTATCTTGGCGATATTGTCAGTAGATGAACTAAACAGCAGCTGAAGGTAAGTTTTTGGTGATGCAGCAAACAATAAAATCTCATTTTGTTAAAACAAACTTTTGGCCTTATTTTGGGTACCTGCGATCAAATATTACTCACTTATACAGAAGTGGTAGCAAATTATTAAGAATAAGAAGGTATATTCTACAATGCAAGGAGGGTTATTATAAGGTGTCAATTCTGCTAGAGAGACACAACTCTTGAATTTGTCTTTCCTAGTGAGGACCAGGATAATTTCAGGAAAGAAATGACATTGAGCTGGGAATTGATAGATCGATGAGAAGTGTGAGAATAGAGAAAAATGGCTTTAAGTATTTTTATGTAGGTTCTGGCGGATCCAGGTATTTTATGTGTAGATGATGTTTATCCTCTGTATTAGAAAATTATGATCTTCTCATGATTAAAGCTTTCTGAGAAAGCTCATTCCATGATTTTTCAGCAGGAGAATGTTCCCTAAAGCCCTATAAATCTGGAATTGAATAACAATATTAAAATGATTCCATGGCACTTCTCTTGCTAACCCTTACCTAGAAGTGGGCAACTCTGAGGAAGTGGGATGCAAGTTTAAGGTGGTGACCACTTGCTTTAACCAAATCTTCCTGTTGGCAACCACGACATTACTTTTGGCCTGTTGACGTTCCAATAAATTCTGTGTCACAAAATATATAGAGTCAACTTGATTAGCTTTTGCAGTAGGTTCAAAACAACTGCTATTTCACCCACACTTTTCAGGGACTTTTGTTTCAGTAATATAAGTTCTTACCTCATCTTTATTGCCTGCATTCTCTTGCTTTACACTTCCTTAAAGATAGCAAAATTTTAGCCAAAAGTTCCCTGTGTTTTTATGTTTCTATCTATTAAGAATTCAAAGAGCACAAAACCAGTGGAATCAAGTCTGAGGATTCTTCAGAGATTCCATCCATTAGACTTGGTCTCAATGCACTTACCACATAAGTCAATTTGACAATTTTCCAAGTCCATTCCTTGGTATTCCGAGGGAACTTGGGTGGGAGATAATTATGTTGGAACATCACAAAGCTCCAGATCACTTGCAGAATTCACAAGTTTATAGAATTCCAGCACATTCATGCTAGAAAGACTTTTGAAAGGGTCTCTGGTGCAACCCTTCGCAGAAAACATGAGAGGCCAAGGCTCAGGAAGAGAGGGAAGGATTAGCCAGATCAGTAAGGACAATGAGGGATCAAAGTCCAGCCCTGTATAGCTTCAGAATTTACCACAAATCTCAGCACTCTGTTGACATTAAGGAGGAAGGAAGGAAGGGAAGGAAGGGAGAGGAGGGGAGGGAGGGGGGAAGGGGAGGGAAGGAAGGAAGGGAAGGAAGGAGAGGAAGGAAGGAAGAAAGGAAGGAAAGGAAGGAAGGAAGGAGAGGAAGGAAGAAAGGAAGGAAGGGAAGGAAGGAAGGGAAGAAGGAAAGGAAGGAAGGAAGGAAAGAGGGAAAGGGGAGGAAGGAAGATATGGAAGGAAAGTAATGAAGGAGACAGTAATGTGAATTTGTGTTCGTGTGTTTCTAGTTCAATATATCTTTGTAAGTCAAAAATATACAATAAGTTAGTTTTAGCAATTCTTTCCACCGTACCATTCATTATACCTTTCTCTCTCCCTTTCTTATCCCTACTGAGTTTGTATTCCACCACCCTTTGTGCCCTATACCAGGATCTTCCCAGCTATACATTTATCAGTAGGACAAAGGCTCTATTGGAGGATACAAAATGGGTCTATGATTTGGATCCCTGTTGTGAGTAGAAATCGCTTTTCTCCTCTCCCTTACGCCACTACTGTTTGATGGGAGCTAAAAATTTTCTGGAGTTTCAAGCACATGGTTGTGTATAATATTTTATCTAGAAGGTTTCTAGCTCGAAGCATCATTTCATGAGAGAGCAAACAGAGCACCTAAGAGGAAATTTCTTTTAGTAAAGAAAAAATTCCCACCAGAACAAAAGTTCCCAGGCAAATAGCAGTTTGGAGCATAATGGAATGTGGTAACCGAGCAATGGTGGAGTCCACCACCTTGCAGTTATGAGTTATAATTCCCACCATTGTTTTAGAATATTGATTCACCTATTACGTGAACTCTAGGACTCTGTGGCTCATGAAATCTTACTGTGAGATCCACGTCCTAAGTGATTATTCCTTGCTTTATAGGAAGATGACCCAGGGCAATTCTGTTTCATTGTATTATGAGCTCAACTAGGTTTCCGCACCACTGGTACCAGATTGGACCCCTGGATGCATGAGGTATGAGGTCCAGCATGGAGAGCACTTTTACTTCAGAACTACTTAGGGAGTATAGAAAGCAAATTCTGGATTAACCGAGCAACAGATATTCTTCCGTATCACATGTTTCTTTACAAATCATCTCAGAAGTAAATCAGTAAAGATGAATGTAAATAAAATTGTACAGTTGCTAAATTTTATTTCAACGCACCAGGTATTATTTTGATGGTTTATTATTACCACTGTGAGATATACAGTTCTAATGCTGTTCACGCTCAGGGGTTTTAGACACACATTGTTCCAGCACCCGCCTCCCACCAGTGCCCCCAGCCACCCACCCGTGTCCCCTATTCCACTCCCCAGTCACATACACCTCATTGCGAGTTCTTTATCACCTCTCTCTCTCCCTCTCTCTCCCTCTTTCTCCACATTTTGTATCTTTACGAATTGCACTCGTACGCTTGAAGCCATCATTTTTTTTATTGTATTTAATGCTCAGTTCTATATTAGCATCACAACATTAGACAACAAAATGTTGGTTTAACCAGTCCTAGGTTCCCAGCCTTCTTTAAAATGTAGTTTCCATCATTTTTATGACTCAAAATGTCCTAGAAAAAAATAAGATAAGAGTCAAAAGATAGGCTCTGAATACCAGAACTGTTGATAATTAACCACATGACCTTGGGTTAGTCACTAATCCCAGCAATTGTTAGGGAGAATTGTTAGTCAAAGGTGCCTAGTACGCTCTAAGGTGTCATAATCACTTGGAGGTATCCTTCAAGTAATTAGTTAACAGTAGTAGCTAAGTACTAATGAACGTTTGAAGCACTTTAAAATACATAAATTAGGGTTAATTTGCAGCAATGCCAATAATCACATCATTGTACTTTATCTGATGTGTTTTCTCGAAAGAAGAGAATATGTCAGTGAAATTATAGCTAACACCAAGGGTTTAAGTTTGACCCATCTATTGTTTCTTAGACTTGTGTGTCTATTATCTAAGTTTGACCCATCTATTATATCTTAGAGAGGACATGCAGAAGAGCTTGAAGCTATCTGCCAGCCATGACGTTCAATATTAGCTGATAGTATCTAAAAGATCCTCTTTTGTATATTAAAACAAAAACTGCTACCTTCTGGAAGAAAGCAAACTATGAATTTTCAAAATCACTTATAGACTGTTGGATGCTTAGACTTATGTCTCCAGGGACTTAAGGTCCATACATTCTCTATTTGAAAAGAGAATGTATTATTAAATCACCATAAGACACACAGTTACAGAGTTGTTCATGATTGGGTTTCAGTCATACAATGTTCGGTACTCTTCCCTTCATGGTATACATTTCCCACCATCAATGTTTCCACTTTGCCTTTTGCCCTCTGCCCTATGGTGAAAATTTCTCTCTCTCTGATCTCTCTGTCCCTCTCTATCATTTTGTGTCCTATGACTTTAATATAGATACTAAAACGTTATCACATACATCCCTTAACCACTTTCCAGTGCTCAGTTTTTGTCCGAAATTATGGCTTCCAACTACCACTGCTATAGTGATCCCTTCTCTGTTCCAACTACCCTCTCCACCCCCTCACCCCTCTCCATTTGGGAAAAGATCCCAACCATGGGCCAACAATCCTCCTGGCCCACTTTTCTACTATTTTTGGGTAATAGTCTCATACTACTTTTTTTTAAAAATATATTACTCTTACTGTGACTGTCAAATTGTCCTAAGATGAACAAATTTGTGATACTCTTCAGCCATGCTTCAAACACACCAGACATTGCCCATCACTAGTGATTATAATGATTATGAAATTTAAAGCGTGATGAGTTGTGATTCTACAGTTGCTTGCATTTATCTTTAAAACCCATATAGCGGTATTTATTTTTTTATTTTCCCCTTCCTTTCACTGTTGTTTATGAAGACCCAATTTTACATGCCACCATGTGCTGCTCACATATTTAGTTGTCATGCTCACAAGGACTTGCATGTTAAGTTTATGCTCTTGCATGCTAATGATCCCTAAGGGGTTGCACTGTTCTATCTATATTGCTTTCAGACATGCTGTTTTGGTGTCACACTATTTAGTTGCAGTGCTCACACATATTCTGGCTATAAGGGCTTGTTGAGGTTGCTGTAGTGCTCCATACATGTGATCTCAAGGGTCCCACTACCCGATCATGAGCACGGACATATTTTTCTTCAGTGATGATTCCTGGACATTTGCCCCCATTAGTTGTGATGTTCTCACATACCTGACTGTGAAGTGGCAGGAAATCACTTACAATTATATTGGGAGACACAGATAGCCAATCTGCGAGCCCATATGTAGCATGTGTGCAGCACCAGAATAATTGAACTCCTGACCTAGGATTATAAAGCAGGTATTCTAACCCTCTGAATTATGTCTACAGGTCTACAATAATACATTTTAATAGCAAGTATAAGTAAAGAGGCCCGAGAGACAGTACAGTATGTAGGGTGCTAGCCTTGTGCTTGGCTGACCTGAGTTCCATCGCTAGTATTGCATCTCTGAGCACCATCAGGCATGATCCCTGCATAAATAATCGAAGTTAAACCCTGAGCATTGACATGTGTGGATAAAAACACAACAAAAACAAGATAAGAATGACAAGACAAGAAAAAGTGGCAAGGACATTACTATATTATACATAAGAATTGTGTGTGATGCAACAGCTAACTTCTAAATAACATGCAAAGTAATGACATAAGTGAAATTGTAAAATGCTTATGAGAAGTTAATAAATTATATATTTTATATTTATTTCTATTTTTCTTCAATTTGCATGCTCACTGCTTTGTTAAATTTATCTGTGGAATACAAGTCAGGGAATATTTAAGACTCAAAAATAAGTACCATTAGCAAAAATTTGATTGATCATATTGTTTTCTTCTCAGCCTCGGAGACACAAAATTATCTTAAACATAGTTTTCATACCAGGAAGATACAAGTCAAAGCAATGAGCTTGAACCAAACACCAGCAAGAATGGTCTATAATGAGAGACAGGAACCACAAATGCTCATGGGTTGCAGTAACAAAGGAACTCTTATTCACTGCTGGTGGGATTGCTGCATGGTGTTTCCCTTTTGGAAAACAGTTTGGAGACTTTTCAAAAAAAAAAAACAGAACTTTCATATGTCCCAGCAATTCTTTCCTAGGCACATACACCAAGAACACAAAAACACTAGCCCAGGGGCCGAGATGTCGTACAGTGGGTGAGAATGCCTTCTAGTGAAGCTGACCCAGGTTCAAGTCATATGGTGCCTCAAGAACCAGCAGGAGTAATTTCTGGGTGGAGAGTCAGTAGTTATCCCTGAGCATCGCAGGGTGTGTTCCCAAAACAAACAAAAAAAAAAACATTAGTCCAAAAAGGATATATTTATTGGAGCACCTATGATCATTGCAGCACTATTTATAATAGCCAAGATCTGGAAATAGTCCAAGTGCTCAACACAGATGAGAGCTAAAGAAATTGTGGTATACATACACAATAGAGTACTGTTCAATGATGGGAAAAAATAAAAGCTTAGAGTTTGATGCAACTTGCATTGAACTGGAGAATATCATGTCAAGTGAAGTGAGAAAGTAAGAGAAGTACCAGATCATCTAACTCATATGAGAGTATAAGGAACAAACAAAAGAATTAGGCAGTTTCCAAAGCAAACAATCCCTGAGGCATGCTCAAAGAACTGGGAATGGCAGAGGCCAAAAGTGTGAATGGGAAAGAACAGTGGGACTATGGGGGAGGGATTTTGAAGCACTGAAGAAGGGATTAGTGTAGTAGTTCTGCACTGTAAAACAGCGACATTATTATTATTGTTATAAACTATAATACATCATCACAAAAAATCAATTTAAAACCATATTTATTTCAAAACATTCTTTGGCATATTCTATTATTCTTATTTTCAAAGGTAACTACAATGAGACATCCATTTTATATGTTTATCAACAATATGTATAGGCAGAATGGGAAGGAATTAGAATGGGAAGGAATGGGGAGTGAAGATAGATGAGTCGGCAGCTACACCCACCTCCGCTTCGCTAATGTCATCGTTCTAATAACACCAAACATTAGCCAGGGGCACAAATGCCTGGCTGACTTCAACAAAGAATGTGGAAAGATAGGTCTACAGCTGAATCTAAAAGAAAACTATGTTTATGAAAAATGAACTAGTTCCAGAGGCCCCCCATTCACTCTCAATGGAGCAAACATCTCTGAATGCAGCAGTTATGTGTATCTAGGTCGAGAAGTCAACATGATGAATGACCTAAAACCTGAGCTGCGAGGAGGAAGAGAGTGGCATGGAATGTCTTCAAAGGCATCAAAGAAATAGCTAAGGGACAAAGAACCTCCGGCCCGGGCACATCTCTTTGACTCCACCATTCTCCCTGTGTTAACATACGCCTCAGAGACCTGGGCCCTATGAAAGCAGGATGGAGAATGCTATTTGGATCTCCCAGAGAGGAATCGAAGAGCTATGCTTGGAATATCACGCCTCACTCAGGTGAGAGAAGGAATCGGAGTTCTTCCAGTTTTAGTATATGTGCTGCGAGCGAGCACAGGATGCCAGAGTTCTGACTTCTGTCTCTATTCCAGAATCAGGGACGCTGTCTTGTTTGCCAAGGCATCGAAAATCAGATGGGCTGGACATGTAATGCGATTTGGAGATGACCGCTGGACTAGAGCCGTTACCGACTGGATCCCACAGGATGTCAAATGATCACGTGGCCGCCCACCCCACAAGATGGTCAGACTTCCTTGTCAAGACCCTGAAGGAACGGTTTGAGGCTCTTCATATTCCTGAATCAACCAGATGCCATTGGGCTACATTGGCACGTGATAGGGACCAATGGAAATGTTACTGGAGCCCGCTCGGGCAAATAGATGAATAACGGGATTCAAGTGAAGTGAAGTGAAGTGAAGTGAAGTGAAGTGAAGTGAAGTGAAGTGAAGTGAAGTGAAGTGAAGTGACGTGATGTATAGGCAGACTTTTTTATAGACAAGTTGGGATCTCTTTTCCCTTCCCTAAAAGCTGGGTAGGGCCTGTGACTTTTTTGACTAATATAATGTGGTCAGAAATGCACAAGACGAAGAGGGAGAGAGAGAAAAAGAGAGAGAAAGAAGAGAAGTGCCTGCCATAGAGGCAGATTGTGGTGGTGGGGATGGGAGGAAATAGAAGCACATTGGTGTTGGGAAATGTGCACTGGTGGAGGGATGGGTGTTGGGACACTGTATGACGGAAACCCAATCATGAACAGCTCTTTGTCATAGCTGATTGCATGGTGATTCAATAAAAGATAAATAAATTAATTAAAAAAATACAATGTGGTCAGATCAGTAAAGATAATCCAACTTTCTCACTGTTAACATTCAGGCAAAAACAATGGACTTTCATGCCCAGAAAGCCCAAACTAACCCATGAGGAAGAGACCTTATGGAGCAAGTTCTGATATTACGTGAAGAGAAAGAAGTCACAGCTGTTTTAGCCTCAATCCCAATTGACTACTACAACAGTATGAGAGATCCTAAGTCAAATCACTCCCAGAAACAGAAAAGAATATAATTGATGTTATATCCGGCTACTGAGTTTGGAGGTAATTGGTTAAATAACAATTATAATGAAACCTACACTCTCATTATTGGCCCATGTGTGGCTCTATGGATTACTTGATTGATTCAAAATAGCACAGTAACCCTATGAGTCCTATTTGTCCATCTTTCTAGATTTTCCCTCCAATCAATTTTGAGATCTTTAACAAGTAGATGTCCTTATCCACAGTAAAATTTTTATGAATGTCATGCCTACCTCTGCCTTACCCCCCTTCTTAAAAATGTTTATAGGTCTACTTTTTTTCTAAATTTGGATATGATCATGGGAGAGATAATGCTTTTTGTGAAGTAAAATCCTTTCATTAAAGAAATTTTAGAGAAAAGTGAGAGGGAAAGAAACAAAGAGATACATTTTCCAGAGCAAACATAGCTTCCCAGACTGGCAAAAGCCAGGAGGGCACCAAGCTTGTAAACTCCCTCTCTTCCTTTTGTCTCGGTGACTGAAAGATAAGAAACTCCTATCTGGATCCTTTGAACTTTAGTTTCCCACACAGAAAATGGGTGAGTAGGGGCGAGATACAACTGTGTCTTTCTCGCAAGGTTCCTCTTAGCACCAATTTTAGAAAGTGCTGAGGAAAGAATTTGTAAGTTACATAAACTTATTCTCATAAGACCTTAATATGCTCACAGTTTCCTATGTATATTTCATTGTTTCGCCCCCCTTCCTCCTCCGGGAGGCACACACATGGTGCCATCTTCTTTCCTACATATATGAACTTGTTCTGTAAACAATGATCCACTATTTATGGGGATTGTTTGTGCTTGTATGATGTGTAAACGCCGAAAATTGTGCTTCTTTTCTTTCCTTCTCATTATTAGTCCTAGAATAATGCTTTTGTGTTTAACTTTTTTTCTCACCTAAATTTGTCTAAATTGGGTCTGACACTCCCTCCGTCCTCCCACACATGTCAAACAAATAGGACTGTAGGCTGGGCATGCCCAGCTTGGATCCTATTCTAGAGGGTCTTACTGAAAGACCAAGAGGGTCTCATTAGAAAGTGGCTATGCCCTCAAGGCAGCCCCATAGCATGGCCCCCAAGAGACAACTTTATAAAGAGACTGTAAGTGCCAGTTTCCAAGATTGCTAGCGCGGACCTCCAGATGGCCACCTGCTCCACAGACACTGAGAGGTTGTTTTTGATAATGTGATGTTCCTCATTTCTAGTTACTCCTCTACTGTGTTCCCATTCTCCTTTGGGAATTGAAGCTGAGATCTTGGGTGTGGAAATCTCCAAAGACTCAAAGCCATAATTCTCGGTATTCAAATTATACATTCAGCTCAGCCCCTAATTACCCACAGAACTTATGTTTACCATTCAAGGAGAAGGGGACCACATGAGTCCTTTTTTTCCCTATAGGCTGGGACCCTCCTTGCAGAAGGCTGACAATCTCGCCTTAGGGAGATTTCGCAGCTCATTATTTTTCTCTTTAGATACGGTAGCCTCACTTCTGTTCATTGGGCTCCCTTTCACTCCGTCGTTGCCTTTCTTTAATGTGGCTGGTCTATTAAATAGCTCTCCGCTGGTGAAGCCCCCCCAGTGTCCCACATGCTGCTCTCCTCTCCTACTTTCTGGACTCAGTTTGGACGCCACTTTAATAAGAGTGACACTGGCCCCAGCAACCCACATCTACTCAAGCCACAGAGCCCCTCTGAAAGGGTGATGTCCGGGAACCACCGGAGGACATGCCACTTAGTGTTCAGAGGTTCCAGAAGGCATTCGCAGAAACAAATGAGGCACACCAGAGGAAAGGCTCTGAGCAGAAATATTGGCATCCCATTTATTCAGCACTACCAAATATCAAAGGCAATTGATTAAATATTGATCTGACAACTGCTTGAAAAGGAGCAGGTGCTTCTCACGATCTGGCAAGAAAACAGGGTCAGGAACACTAAATATGCAAAAAGGGTGCAAAAGTGTGTTTGCGAAATCCGGTGTCTTCTTGCCATGATTAAAAAGTCTTGTTAGTCATGGATGAAATCCTATAGAGGGTATGTGCTTGAGTGTCAGTTCATATTAAGCTGCATGAAATTCCCGTTTGGTCTTTAGTCAGAAAGCCTCACACTGACCCATCCAATGCTGTTCTCTTCGTGGTCAAAACAGTTTCTTTGAACTCTTCTTGAGGTTTAGCTCTTGGATCAAACAAATCATTAAAAGGCTAGTGTTCTAGTCTTTGTTTGCAAGTACAGAAATCCATTTGTACTATCTCAAAATAAAACACCTGACTGATTAAAACACAAATTTATATTACTACCCTTTCACCTACAGATGCACAAAATTATGGATTTGTTATGACCTAAAACTGAGGAATCATGTGGAAACAATCTATTTCCCTTTTATTAAAAACATTTATTATACCACCGTGAGATATACAGTTACAAAAATGTTCATGTTTGGGTTTCAGTCATACAGTGTTCGAGCACCTATCCCCTCCCGGTGCCGGTGCCCGTTTCCCACCACCAATGCCACCTGATTCCCCCCTCCTTCCCTTCCCTTTTCCTCCCTAGTTCCCCTCTCTCTTCCTCTAATGCCTGTCATGGATTTTTGTCTTGACCTCTCTCTGCTGTACCTAAGCTTTTCTTTCGTTTACTCATAGTGCAGAACACTCTTAGTTTACTTTAACTGACATGGCTTTGGTTTTGGCTTGTCATGGTGTGGACTCCTTCCCCATTCCCCATTAATGGCATGTGGCTGTCGCTATAGGCTAAATGGCGGTCATGGAATGGTTGTCATTGCTATTCATATTGCTGTCACCTCATTTGTGATCATATTGTCATCAGTTCAGTTGCGATCTGTGCATTGCTGATACTCACATGGTAAATTAAATTGTTGTTTAAGATGTCCTCTGACAGATTAGACTATTATTTAGCACTGAAATGAAAAGGTATCATGTACACAGAAAAGCATGTGCAAACAGAGCAATGGGGCATAAACTTGATATTAGCAAAGCAAATATTCATCATTGAAGCAATGGCAGCAATTTCATATTTTCTTGTGAAGCAATACCAAGTGTTTACAAGACCTAAGAATGGAAGACATCTACAAGTAAATGAAGCTGTGTTACATTTTATTTCACAAATACAAGCAAAAGGATGTGTATTTCGTACTGAGCAGAACAATTGAGAACAGGAGGTATTAACAAATCCTTGAAAACAGACAAAAGAAAATTTAAAGCTATAAAAGGCTGTTATGATGGATTCATGTGTGGGATAGGACCTTGGTTAAATGAATATCCATTTTTCATAAGCTGCCAAACTTTTAGCAACATTTATTTCAATTTAGGGTAAAATAATGCCATTAGTCTGAGGAAATGGTAATATACTATAGTCAACACTTGCCTAACGGGTTATCAGAATCTTGAAAAATATTAACTACAATGGTACAGCAATGTTAAGAATATTTCTGTCACTAATGTTTTGAGGGAGTCACTGAAGGATATGGAGATTTGCAT
This sequence comes from Cryptotis parvus, assembly GCA_021461705.1. NCBI lineage: Eukaryota > Metazoa > Chordata > Mammalia > Eulipotyphla > Soricidae > Cryptotis > Cryptotis parvus. Next base: position 19,181 of record JAJIBD010035570.1, read on the forward strand.
TGATTTGTGGAAAGCCAGAGACATTAGAAATTTTGAGTTGAAAAGTATTTCAATGCAAGGGAATTTTAGGATTTGACAATAATTTCTTCCTTCCTATTCATCCTTGTATTTTCTTCCTTCTTGTTTTCTTTCCTTCCTTTCTTCCTTTCTTTCCTTTCCTCCTTTTCTTCTTTCATTCCATTTTTTTACAAAATCAATATTTATTTTAATTAGTTTTATTTCATGGTATTTTAATACTAATGTCTACTAAAATGCAAATAAAATAGGTTCAAGGAACTGTAGCACAAGTTATGGGGTGAAACTTTGATTCACTTACTCCCAAGGAAATCCAAGGTCCACTGTTTCTGCCTCCACATTGGCAATAGCCAATGTCACTTTTCTAAGACAGTAGTCACTAACTAGTCATGTATGTGAGTGATATATCTATGTTTCAAATAATTAAAATTTTTAATTCGGTAATTGATTGCTACCAGCCACAAATCAAGTGATCAATAGCTACATGTGACCAATGATACTATACTTGAAAACAGAGAGTATTTCTATCACAGTAGAGCATTCTACTAGATGAGAGTGATGGTGGAAGTCATTTCTTGAAGACACTAGAGCCACTTTCAGTCTGGGTTCTCATATAACCATATGAAATTAAACTTCCTGCTGTCCGAATTACTTCTGAGTGGTGAAAGAGAAATAAACCATGAGGTTTGCTTGGACAAAATGGCATCCAGGACTAAATGGTGATCGGCTGATGAGACAGTAATATTCCTGGAATCAGCGATCACCTTGCCTGCAGCACTGAAGACAGGAGTCCATGGCTCACTTGGTGCCAGAATGCTCCCAGGCCTCATTCTATGCTTCCTCACATCAACCTCTCCTATAGAGAACAGTAGCTAGACTAACCACACTAATTTCACTAGTCCTGGTTCCTTTCCCTTTCCCTGTCCAAGACAACTTTATTTTTATATAAAGATATTTATTTATTAATTTTTAGTATACCACCGTGAGATATACAATTATAAAAATGTTCATGTTTGGGTTTCGGTCATACAGTGTTCCAGCACCCATCCCTCCATCAGTGCCCATTTCCCACAACCAATGTCTGCTGATTCCTTCCGCCCTCCCCCAGCCTGCTTCTATGACAGGCATTTTGCCTCTCTCTCTTTCTTCTCTTACACATTGTGACTTGCAATATATACATTTAGAGGTTTATCATGTATATCCTTTTTGCCTATATTTAGTGCTCAGTTCTAGGATGATATTATCATTTCAAGAATTATTAGTACATTGTTCCCTTCTCTGTCTTACCCAACCTCTGACTCTGACACACTTGCTGTAGATTCCACCCACTGACAAGACCTCCTGATCCATGTTTTGTCTGACCTTGGCTATTGGTTATCATACTATTTTTTTTATCTCGCAAATAAATGCAGGCACTCTATATCTGTCCTTTGGCTAATTTCACTGCATGATCCTCTCCATGTCCATCCATTTATGCCCAAGACAACTTTAAAATTCCATTTTTGTCTCCTATGTTGCAGCTCTACCCCATCCTCACTAGAGACTGGTAGGGTCCACATGGGAGCACACCCAAATAAACTTCTCCTATTTCCTCCACTTTTACTTGTTTTTTTTCTTTTCTGTGCCGATTTAGGTCAGTGATCTATCATACTGACCGCCACCCTACCAGAGCCTAGCAAGAAGCCAGAGGAACCCCCACACTGTGAGGGCTGCTGTTTCCACATCCAGACTCCCTCTCCTCAGAGCTCCACCCAGCAGAAGAGCTGATCACAGTCTGGCTCGTCACCGACCCACCCTGCAGCAGTCTTTTCCAAGCCCGGCCCAGGTATGTCGATCCAGAGACACACACACAGGGCAGAGTTGCTATTTGCTCTCCCTGTGCCCAACTGATCAGTAGGCGTCTGGGAGGGATGGTGGGTTCTAGCCCTGGCCCGCCACCCAAGCATAGCCTGGCAAGAAGCCATAGGAACCCCTCACAGAATGAGGGCTGCCATTTTCCACTTCCAGACTACTCTCTCCCTCAGAGGTCCACACAGCAGAAGAGCTGATCACAGCCTGGCTCGCGAGGCCACAAGCTGCTGCATGGTTCATCAATGAATGTTCGAAGTTTTGAGGTGACTACAAGATTATTCCACCTGCATGGCAGAGCCTGGCAAGCTACCTGTGTCTTATTTGACATACCAAATACCAGTAACAATTATAGAACTCATTCCCATGACTTGATGAAATGTTTTGAGGCTCTTTATGTTCCTGGAGTGGGCAGATACCCTTGGGCTATCTCGCATGTGACAGGACATATTGAGATGTTACTGGTGCCCACTCAAGTAAATCGATGATGTACTGGAAGTCAAGTGATCAAGTGATCTATCATAAACATATTTGTTCTTAATGCTACATCATTGCTTAATATTTTATTATAGCAGTTCACTTGCTACACTAATTAATACCATTGGTTAACATACTCCTTTTTCCTTTTTCTCCACCTTGTTTTTATTGGGGGCAGGTATTTGGGCAACAGCCAGCTAGGTTCAGAGCTTACTACTGGCTCTGCACTCAGGTATCACTCTCACTTGTGCTCCCAAGACCAAACCTAGGATGGGGCCGGAGCGAGAGCACAGCAGGTAGGGCG
>JAJIBD010035571.1:0-27149 GCA_021461705.1 Cryptotis parvus
GAGATGGCTGCTGGACTAGAGCCGTTACCGACTAGATCCTACAGGATGTCAAAGATCACGTGGCCGCCCACCTACAAGATGGTCAGACTTCTTCGTCAAGACCTGAGCGAATGATTTGAGGCTCTTTATATTCCTGAAGCAACCAGATGCTATTGGGCTACACTGGCATGTGATAGGGTCAAATGGAAATATTACTGGCGCCGCTCAAGCAAATCGACGAGTATGGGGATGTCAAGTGATCAAGTGATCAAGTGAGGTCTGGGATATGAAAAACACAGTAGGGGATAGTAAATGGCCCAAATAAGAGAACCTGAGAACTACTCTGCAGAACTGAAAACTTACCATGGCAAGGTATTGGAGGGGTGGGATAAGGGGGAGCAGGGTCAGTAAGAGGGTGTCCTGAGACCATGGTAAAGAGAAGTGAAACCTGTTGGGGGTATGGTATGGAAAGTTTGGATACGTGAAAGCCGACCATAAACAATGTTGTAAACCAAGTTGCCTAAAATTAGAAAAAAAAAAAAATTTCTAATAAGTGAAAAACAAAATGTGGAAAAGGAAAGAAAACCTAAACAGAAAAAATAAACTTTAAGTTGGATTTCTTTTTTATGATTAAATTTTTTTATTAAATTTTTTATTAAAGAGCCATGATTTATAGAGTTACTGACACTTGCATTTTAGGCATACAATAATTCAACACCAATCCCTCCACCTGTGTCAACTTCCCTCCACTAGTGTTCAGAGATTCCTTCCCCATCCTAATTCCCACCCCACCCCTGCCTATCAACTTGATAGGCACATTTGAAGTGTCAGTGGTTGCGACTTAGATCTCATGTTTGCAGTTCTGTTGAATATGGTTTTGAGGTAGAAAATGACTATACCACTCACTCATATCCACTGGTATAACCAAATCCCTGATACTGTTAACTCAATAACTCACTTGATCTCTTCTTTTCCCCCCTTGATATCTTTCCTTCTCTGTCTCCTCTCTCTAAACAGTAGGCTCCATTAGTCTATATTCCATTGAAAAGTGAGACCATCCTTTGTTGTTTTCTTTCTTTTTTTTTCTTTTTTTGCTTTTTTTTTTGGTCACACCTGGCAATGCTCAGGGGTTTCTCCTGGCTCTGCACTCAGGAATTACTCCTGGCGGTGCTCGGAGGACCATATGGGATGCCGGGGGATCAAACCTGGGCTGGCATAGACCGGTCTCCGTGCAAGGCAAACACCCTACCCACTGAACCATTGCTCCGGCCCCCATCCTTTGTTTATCTTCTTCTGGCTTGCTTCATTTAACATGATATCTTCCATTTTCAACCTTGTTGCAGAAAATTGCATGATTTCATTGTTCCCTGCAGCTGCACAGTATTCCATTATGTATATATACAACATCTTCATGATCCATTCATCTGTCATTGGACATCCAGGTTGAGTCCACATATTAACTAATCTACTGACTCCAGCAGTGAGTAATTGTGTGCAAATGTCCTGGGAGAGAGTTTTTATGTTCTGGGAACAAATGCCTAAAAGTGGAATTACTGGGTCATATGCAGTTCAAGTCTAAGTTTACTGAGAACTCTCCATACTGTTTTTCACAGGGGTTGTACCAAACAACATTCTCAACAGTAGTGGAGGAGGAGTTCCTTTTTCACCACATCCTTACCAACACAAATTTTTCCTGCTATTTTTGATATGTTCCATTCTCACTGGTGTGGAATGGAATCTCACTGTCATCTTAATTTGAATTTCTCAGATGATGAGTGCTGCTGAGCATTTTATTTATTTGCTTACTAGCCATGTTTTCCTCTGAGAAGTGTCTATTCTTTCCCATTCCCCATTTCTTGAAAGCATATTTCAACTTCTTTTTGTTGCTCTGAATATTTTATATATCTTGAATCACTTATATAACTTGCATTACTTGTCTTCCCGTTGTTCATCTTTGCTCGAGTGGGCACAGTAATATCTCCATATGTCCTGTCACATGCTAGTGTAGCCAAGGGCATCTGCTCCCACAAGGAATACAAAGAGATCAGATTATTCCTTCAAGTCATGGAAATGAGGTCTATAATTGTTACTGTTTTCTGGCATATCAAATACAACACAGGTACCTTGCCAGGCTCTGCCTTGTGGGTGGTATACTCTCAGTAGTAGACTCTCATCTCATGCATTTACTGATGAACCCGGGAGAGATCGGCTTTTCTCTTGGGTGGAGCTCTGATGAACTGTGGAGTTCGAATGTTGAAATTTTATATATATATAAAACATTATATTTATTAACCATACTACTGATACATGTCTGTGGCTTCTAGGTTCATGCCTCCAAATTCTAATAGAGGAGGCGTCTTGCAGGCGGCTCGGGAGGCGGGAGCCTGGCTCGCGCCCGGGCCTCAGCTGACTATGGAACCCCAAGGAGGGCAGATGGGCTTTGGGAGTGGGCCCGTCGCCTCAGGGGATCCCAGAAGCAGCCGGATGGGACTGCGTCCACCACACTAGCCACCATTTTCGTTGTCCAGGCGCTGGGAAAATGTCCCACGACCAGAGGACCAGCAAAGCGGTTCGAGCCCAGGTCGCGCGGGCCACTAGGGTGGTGAAACAATGATGTTTTTTGGTACACTGCATTCCCTGCGAACAGCAGGAGGGTTTGCTGAGAGGGAGATATACAGAGGAAGGAGATGACATATAGAGCCCGCCCGGGTGGTTGGGATTCGGGGAGGGGGAGGGAGACAGGACGTTGGTGATGGGAGATGGGTTCGGGTGGAGGGTGCATCTTGGAACCCTGTGGAGCCAGGACTCCACATGAGCATCCTTCAATTAAAAAAAAAAAAAAGGAGAAAAGGTGGAATAAATAAATAAATAAATAAAAATTCTAATAGAGGAGAAAATGTTAATTTTGCAGTGAAGCAAAAAAAAATCTATCAATATAAAAGTGGGTGAACAAGAATAAGAGAAAATATATCAAAATTAAATTTATACACATAATATACTGTATCTTGAAAATGGTGATCAAAGTTTATATAGGTGGAGATATAAAGATACACCTGTGAGACTGAAGAGCTAGTACAGGGGTTAAAGCACTTGCCTTGCATATAGTAAACCCTAGCCCTGATTTGATCCCCTGAGGAACACAAGGAATGGCTCCTGAGCTGTCAGGAGTAAACCCTGAGCACCAATGGCTTGTCTTGTATCACTTGTCTTCCTGTTGATCATAGATTTGCTCGACTGGGCACCAGTAGCATCTCCATATGTCCTGTCACATGCTGAGTGTAGTCCAAGGGCATCTGCTCACACCAGGAACATAAAGAGATTCAAACCATTCCATCAAGTCATGGAAATGAGGTCTATAATTGTTACTGGTATTTGGCATATCAAATACAACACGGGTAGCTTGCCAGGCTTTGCTGTGTGGTGGGATAGTCTTATAGTAACATATAATCTCAAGTGTTTAATAATGAGCCACGTGGATGCTTTGTGGCAGCATGAGCTGGGCTGTGATTGGCTCTTCTGCTGGGTGGAGCTCTGACGAGAGGGGAGTCTGGATGTGGAAAATGGCGGCCCTCATGGTGTGGGGGCTCCAATGGCTACGTAACCAATGGCTATGACCAAATAAATACATGAATAAATATGGATGGACAGCCAAACAGCCGAACATGGACGAGTGTGTGTGTGTGCCTCGCGCGCATGCACACACACACACACACACATACGAAAGAAGTGAGAGAAAAATGGTACTTTCTGGCAATCCAAAGTTTTTTAGTTATAGATAGGAACAAGAAGATGAGGATAGTGAGAAAAAGAGCACCTAAATCATAGACATCTTTGAATGCCATGCCAAGAAATCTGAATTTTTTAAACTATAGAGGAAAGGCAAGCCATTAAAAAAAAACATGAAGTAATAAAAACAGAATAGAATTAAAGATAAGACATGCTGGAACTGGACTTTTTGGTGGCAACTTGATGCAACACGTACACATACTGATTTTTAGTGATGCTTATAGGAAGCCTGTTATAAGTAATGCTACTTTAGTAAATAAAAAAAAGAAAATAGGGACACAATTGTCAAAAATAAAGTTCAAAAATATATTAAATAGATAACGAATTGGATGTGGGAGGTATTTTTTAAAACAGAGCTGATAGGATACAGTGAACAAATATAATAAACATTCAGGGGGCTAGGAAAAAACTCGAAGTGCTGAGAGCAAACAAGCCCTCGGGGGCCCAGTTTGATTCCCTGCACCACCATATCGCTCCCAGAGCACAGCAAGGTACAAGTCCAGGCAGCTGGAAGTAGCCCCCAGCACCAGTGTATAGCGAAATCCAAAAGATCTACCAAAAAGTACTCAGGATTAATTTCAAATTTCCAGCTATGATAGTGGGACTACTTTCTAAGATAAACCAAAAAGTATTAGTTGAATTTTTCTTTTTAAATATAATGACTTTGTATTTAAAGTCTGGCATGATAGTACAGCAGGTAGAAAGTTTGCCTTGCATGAGTCGACCATGGCAGGTTCGATCCCTGGCATCCCATATGGTCCCCCTGAGCACCACCAAGTGCAACTCCTGAGTGCAGAGCAGGGAGTAATCAGAGCCATTGCAGGGTATGACCCAAAAGGCAAAAACAAAATGAAATGAAACACACACACATTTTGTTTTCGTTCATACACATATTCTGTATGTTCATACAGCAGACTCTATAGGACTGCTAGAAATCCTTCTAGAGATTTCTAGAAGGAAATCTGAGATTCGAGTCTGAGATTCTCAACTGAGAGAGACTCTGAGATTCAAGTCTTCAGAAAAAGATCTATGCTAGGATACACAAACACAGGTGTCAATAAATAGATATACTGCTCTGTATAAATGAATTCATCTGAAGGAAAGAAGATGACAGTGGTAAAAACATAATTTGGGAAATATAACCATAACCAGACAGAAAAAAGTGCATTAATATCCAATAGTCCCTAGTTCCCCAAGATCTAAGGATAAGTAGTGATAATAATCATGGAAATAATAAATATCAGTTCACGGCTGAAAATCCATTCATGTCTACTACACATAACATACATATAACTATAGTTGGTATCACCAAATATGTAAATATCTAAAATATTTTTTAAGTAAAAAATATCTTGAGGGGCCGGAGGCGATAGCCCAGTGGGTAGGAGGCATTTGCCTTCCACGCGGCCGGCCCTACGCCGGCCTGGGTTCGATCCCTGGCATCCTATATGGTCCCCTGAGCACCGCCAGGAGTAATTCCTGAGTGCAGAGCCAGGAGTAACCCCTGAGCGTCGCTGGGTGTGACCTAAAAAAGCAATCAATCAATCAATCAATCAATAAATAAATAAACAAAAATATCTTGAATATAAAAAAAAATTTTGATTGTTTTTGGGGTCACAACCAGCATATACTCAGGGGTTACTGAGTCTGCACTCAGAAATTATTCCTGCTGATGTTCAGAGGGACCATATGAGAGCCAGGGATTGAACCCTGATTGCAAGGCAAATGCTCTACCTGCTAGACTATTGCTCCAACCCCATAAAAAACCTTTCTTCAATGTATTGACCGCAAATATGCTTTCCCATTCAGTTAGCTGTCCTAGTTAAGTTGTTGTTTTTTTTTTTTTTTTTGGGGGGGATTACGTTTTATTTTTTGTTGTTGTTGTTGGTTTATCTTTTATTTTTTAATTATTTTATTACACCACCTTTAGACATACAGTTACAAGATGCCCATGCTTAAGTTATGGTTCTACAGTGTTTCAACATCCATCCCTCCACTCATTCACATCTCCCATCACCAATGTCCCCACCTCCCTCCCCCAGCCCACCTCCATTCTGTGTTCTGTATCTCCTTTCTCTCTCTTTCTCTCTGTATCTCCCTCCTGCCTACCTCTCCTACACATCGTGGTATGTAGTATATTCTAGGACATGATTGGTTCCACTAGTTTGATGGACTGCGACTGGACAGCAAAAATGGCAGCTATTGTGATGGGTGAGTTTCATCTGGCTGCTTCCAGGGCCCACCCCAGAGGTGATGGACCAAAAACCCAAAACCCATCTGTCCTCTTGGGAGCCTCATGGTCATCTGGGCTAGGGAGAGCTGAATGCCAGCTCTCCCAGTTGCTTCTGAGGCTCTGCATGCTATGGCTGGTTGCCTGGGGCAGTTCCTGGGTGGGGCCACTGGGCTCCCTCTGCTTTTTTTTGTTTTTTTGTAATTCAGAGCTCTTTCATTTTATGTAGTTCTATTTGTTTATTTTTGATTGTGTTCCCTTTGCTATGGTAACAGATCACTAAAGATAACTTTGAGGTCCAAATCTTGAAGTGTTCAGCCTATATTTTCGTCAATGTACTTTATGGTTTCTGGTCAATCTCATGGTCTTTGCTCCACTTTGAATTGACTTTTTTGGGGTGTAAGCTTTAGTTTCTGACATGCAGTTATGCAATTTCATTTTTCCCTACCACCATTTGTTGACGAGGATATCTTTACTCCATTTCATGTTCTCAAATCCTTCATAGAAAATTGACTTCCATATATTTGAGAGTTTGCCATGGGTTATTCGATTCTGACCCATTGATTGCAGGATTTATCTTGGTACAGGTATTCCCACTCTAGCTCAATAATACAATTCAAAATTATATAATAAAATACCTCAGGTGTGGTCTTTTCTGATTCCATACAAACTTCATTATTGGTTTTTCTAGATCCTAGAAGAGTGTCATCTGAATTTGGATAGGGATTGCATTGAATCTATATTATAGCTTAGGTTTGATAGTTATTTTAATAATATTGATTCTTCCAATCCATGAGCATGGGATATTTTTCTTCTTCCTGAGGTCTTCCTCTATCTCTTTCTTAAGTGATTCAAAGTGATCACAGTATAGATATTTCATGTCTTTTATTAAGTTGACTCCTAGATACTTGATTTTTTGATGCTATTTTAAATGGGATAGACTCCTTGATTGCTTCTCTTTTGCCTCATTCTTTTTTTTTGTGAAGGAAAAACATTTTTTATTTATTTATTTATTTTTAATTTTTTATTTTTACAATTACAAAGATGTCGGGGACGCGCCGCGGGGTCCCCCGACAGTGTCGGGGCAGAAGTTTTCTTCTACCTTCGAGGATGCGGGAGAACAGATGAAAACTCACGAGTCGGTGCAGTTACAAAAATGGCTTTTAATAGTACAAAAGCTCTTCCACAGCACTCCAATATAATGAACAAACTTTAGCTCTGGTCCGAACTTAGAACATACAGAAGAGCCTAAGTCTCCCACCAAAGAGAGAGAGGATCTCAACCGAGCTGAGTCCTACCCAGAAGAAGGAGCAAAAGGCCAAAAGCCAAAAGCCGCAGGAGCCAAAAGCTGAAGGCTGAGGAACCAAAAGGCAAAAGGTAAAAAGTGAAGGGGCCTCAAGTCAGCCCCTTATATACACCAAAGTAATCCAATCAGGAGGGTCATGTCAACAAAGAACTCTAAACAGAGTGTAGTGCCACACCCTATTGCAGGTATAAACAAAGGTTATGCCAAGGTCTAATCCTTTCTACCAAGATTATCTCTTATGTAAAAACACTGGAGGAGAGAGAGAGAGAGAGAGAGAGAGAGAGAGAGAGAGAATTAAGATGTATAAAGTAATACATCTTAATTTCATGAGCTTCATGTAATCTAGATGATACGCACAAGGTCCTTCTTATTGTTATCTGCACCAGGGTGATTCTGAGTATCTTGTTCTCGTGTACTGAAAGGGTCACACTCGCCTGCTTAGAGCAAACTAGTATGATCCTTCCTATAGTCTTCCTATAGTCTCAGCGTAGCCAGGGCGGTAGTCTCCTGGTAAATTCTGACTGTCCCACGCTGGGTGCAGTGGGTATAAAGAGGAGCTGTGGCCAATCTAGAAAACATAGAAGTCTTAGTAGATGTATAATTCAGAAGTTATTTAATCAAGGTGACTTCTGTAACTGCCACACCCTCTAGCAGTGTTTACATAGAAGAGAAGTCTCATTAGAATGAACCTTGACTTAAATAAGATTAAATGGGAGTGGGCAAAACAACAAAACTCCCAGGTTAGCTAAACCTGTCCTCCAACACAAAGATATACAATTAAAAGGTCATATTTGGGTTTTGGTCATACAGTGTTCCAGCAACCATCCCGCCACCAGTGCCCATCTCCCACCACCAATGTCCCCGGTTCCATTCCCTCCCCCAGCCCTCCTCAATGGCAGGTTCTTTATTTCTTTCCCTTTCTCTCTCTTTCTCTTTTCCTTCCCTTCCAGACTATGGATTACAGAACATACATTAAAGGGTTGTCATGTGTATCTTTTTGCCTCTATTTAATTCTCAGTTCTAGGTTGGCATTAGTACCCTCGACAATTGTTAGCACACTGTTCCATTTTCTGTCTTACCTAGCCTCTGACTCCCACACGTTTGTGATAATTTCCACCTTTGACAAGACCTCCTGATACATGTTTCACCTGACCTTGGCTATTGGTATCATAATATGTACATATATATTTATGTTATGCAAATAAATGCAGTCATTCTGTATTTGTCTCTCTCCTTCTGGCTAATTTACTCAACATAATCTTCTCCATGTCCATCCATTTATATTTTGCCTCATTCTTTATATATAAGAATGCAACTGATTTTTATTTGTTGACTTTGTACCCAACTACTTTGCTATATTGTGTAAGGTTTAAACAGATGAAAAGGGCAACTGGAACCAAACAGTGATCATCTGATGAGATAGCAACATTCTGGAATCAGTGATCACCTTGCCCCAGCAAGGAAGACATGACCCATGACCCACCTATCACCAGGAAGCTATCAGGCTGCATTCTGTGCTTCTCCACATCAAAACCCCCTATAGATAACAGAGGTTCCTTTCTCCTGCCCAAGACAGTTTAAGAATCCAGCTCAGTCTCTCCCAGGGCACAGCTCTACCCTAGCCTCACCAGAGGCCTCAGGATCCACCCGGAGCACAGACAGTGGCTCCATCTGTGCCAGCTGAGGTCACTGACCTATCATATTGGTTTATTGTTTCTAGGAGATTTTCTGGTGAACTCTTCAGGTTCTTCTATGCATAGTAACATGTCATCTGCAAGTAGTGGTAGTTTGAGTCCTTTTCCAATTTGGATCATTTGATTTGTTTTTCTTGCCTGATTGCTGTAGCTAGGAAGCCAGGATATTCAGTACTATGTTGAATAGAAGTGGAGAGAGTGGACAGTGTCTGAGCTGTCCAGAGAGTGGACAGTGTGTTGCCTTGTGCCTTATCTCAGAGGGGATTCTATCAATCTAAGTCTGATTTCTGTGAAAAGACTTCTTTTGGTTTTGGAATGGGATAAATGATCAAATTTCTCACTCTTATTAATTATACGGTATTGTAATTGCCATTTTGCGAACTGACATAGAAAAATAGATATGGATTAATGAAAAATTTCCCCAACTCAGACTGATTATTATGGTGAGTTTAAAAGAGGCACCAGAAATAGCTGATATCGCCTGACTCCATTTGTGGCATACAAAAGTGGGAATTGGATTATTACATCAACATACACTCACTTGTATGTCACCACTCTTTATTTTCCTTTTAACTAGGACACCTACTTGCTTTTAGCATTGAAAGTTCCTTTCAAAGGAAACTTGTCACAGAAATATTGTGGTGGTTAGTTTCCCATTTATAACTGCAAGTTGCAGGATATAAAGCTGTCAATGCCTTAAAAATCATTTTAGAATGCATACAAAATACACAAAATATACTATCACAGCCCGCTCACCACGGCCACTAGCGGCCAAGCGGTTCATCAATAAATGCTTTATTTAGAGGTGACTACAAGAGTATGCCACCCGGGAGGGCAAGCATGGCAAGCTGCTCGTGTCATATTTGATATGCCAAATACCAGTAACAGATATGCCAAATACCAGATAGTGACAGTGATAGTGATACAAAATTTATTCCTTGAAAATAATAGGATGAAGAAAGAAAGAAAGAAAGAAAGAAAGAAAGAAAGAAAGAAAGAAAGAAAGAAAGAAAAGAAAGAAAGAAAGAAAGAAAGAAAGAAAGAGAAAGAAAGAAAGAAAAGAAAGAAAGAAAGAAAGAAAGAAAGAAAGAAAGAAAGAAAGAAAGAAAGAAAGAAAGAAAGAAAGAAAAGAAAGAAAGAAAGAAAAGAAAGAAAGAAAGAAAGAAAAGAAAGAAAGAAGAAGGAGAGAAAGAAAGAAAGAAAGAAAGAGAAGGAGAGAAAGACAGAGAGGAGAGAGAAAGACAGAGAGAGAAGGAGAGAGAGACAGAGAAAGAAAAGAAATGTAGGAAGGAAGGAATGTAGGAAGGAAGGAATGTCTGTCCCCCTTCATAGTCTGAATTCCTCCACAATTGCTCTTCGATCATAGGTCATATTCTCTGTGTTCAAAGCAGCTGACATGCTGGATAGCTACATGGGCGCATTCTGCTGAGCAGTTCTACCTTCCCAGTGGTAGAAATCATGCTTGGGGAAAAGGTGATGAGGTCACATCTACTCCACCTGCTTCTGTGGTTATTTCTTTTAAATCTTCCTCAATGGTCTGAGAAGTATGAACTTTTAAAAAATTTTTATTATACCATGTGAGAGATACAATTACAAGGATGTTCATAATTGGGTCTCTGCCATACAGTGTTCAGCACCTATCCCTCCACCAGTACCAAATTCCCACCACCCATATTCAAAACATGCCCCCCCAAACCCTGCCTGTCCCTATTGCAGGCGCATTTTACTTCTCTGTCTATCTCTTTGTCTCTGTCCCAGTATTTCTCTCTCTCTTCTCTCTCTCTCTCTCTCTCTTCTGTTACACTTTTGTGGCTTGCCCTACAGATATTAACTATGTATGATATCTCTATGTGCATATTTAATAGTGAGTTCTAGTGTGACATCATAATTCCTCATTCCCCATAACCTCTCCAGTTTGTTACAACTAGAATGATCATTATAGTGTATAAATGTAAAAGATCCTGGAAGGACCTGGTGCTAAAATTCGTTATAGTCTAGGATTGTTGTGGCACCAAAGCAATCTCTCAGGCACCCCAGCCTACTCAAACACCCACAACCTGGTTTCCCACTTGGGAGTGATCAAGAATCTGGCCACAAGAAGGAAAATGTGGCCACAATGTGTAAATGAGGAGGGCTCATGTGTTCTTGGCTCAAAAGCTGAAGAAAGTTGACAGTTACAAACCCCTGAAGACTAAATGTCTCCCACCCAGTGTTGAATTGAGATGCCAGAAGTTCTCCACTGAAAATACCAAAGGCTAATAATATACAGGAGGCTTTAAACTGAAAATACCAAAGGCTAATAATATACAGGAGTCAACTAGGTGAGGTTCCATCTCTGACATCAGGCGATCCCTGGGCACCACCTGAATCATAGGAGCTACTTCAGGCTCTATGATTCAGGTAGTTCCTGGTGGTGCCCTGGGATCATCTGTGATCATCAGGTGATATTTACCACATGCCACCCAAACCAATGGACTTTAACTTTTTTTTGTGGGTGGGGGTTGTGGTTAAAGTTCATTGGTTTGGAGTGGCATGTAGCTCAGTTTTTTTTTAAGTGCATTCTTGCTAAATTAAGCCTGAAACAAAAATTTCTGCTGGGTAGGAGCTATATTATAGTGGACAGGATGCCTATTTTGCATGCAAATATCACTTGATCACTTAACATCCTGTTATTCATTGATTTGCTCGAGGGGGCACCAGAAACATTTCCATTTGACCCTATCATATGCCAGTGTAGCCCAATGACATCTGGTTGCTTTAGGGAATACGAAGAGCCTCAAACCGCTCATTCAGGGTCTTGACAAAGAAGTCTAACCATCTTGTAGGTGGGTGGCCACGTGATATTTTGACATCCCATGGGATCCAGTCCGTAAGGCTCCTAATACAGTGGTCATCTCCAAATCGCATTATATGTCCAGCCCATCTGATTTTCGATGCCTTGGCAAATGAGACAGCATCCCTGACTCTGGAACATCAACAGAGGTCAGAACTCTGGATTCCTTCTCTCTCACTTGAGTGAGGCATGGTATTCCAAGCATAGCTATTTTGATTCCTCTTTGGGATACCTGAATAGCATTCTCATTCTGCTTTCGTAGGGTCCAGGTCCCTGAGGCATATGTTAATGTAGGGAGAATGGTGGAGTCAAAGAGATGTGCCAGGAGCCAGAGGTTCTTTGTCCTTTTAGCTATTTCCTCGATGCTCTTGAAGGCATTCCGTGCTGCTCTCTTCCTCCTGTGCAGCTCCTGTGAAGCTCCTCCTGTGCAGGTTTTAGGTCATTCATCATGTTGAGTTCTCGACCTAAGTACACATAACTGCTGAATTCAGAGATGTTTGTTCCATTGAGAGTGAATGGGGCCTCTGGGACTAGTTCATTTTTCATGAACATAGCTTTGTTGAGATACAGCTGTAGACCTATCTTTCCACATTCTTGGTTGAAGTCAGCCAACATTTGTGCTGCTTGGCTAATGTTTGGTGTTATTAGAACAATGTCATCGGTGAAGTGGGGGTGGTGTAGTTGCCGACCATCTATCTTCACTCCCATTCCTTCCCATTCTAATTGTCGCATGATGTTCTCGAAGGTGGCCCTGAAGAATTTTCTTGAAATGGTATCACCCTGACGAACCCCCTCTTTTGACATCAATGATCACTTCCTGATAGAATGGTGATATAACCATGCAGATAACCAAGACTCAATTCCTGATACCCTGTATGGTCTCCCAAGTGGACCAGGAGTGAGCCTTGAGTGCAGAGCTAGGAGTAAGCTCAGGGAACTACTGAGTATAGCCCCAAAACTAAAAAAAAGAAAAAACAAAAAATTTCAGATAATCAGAATGACAGAGACCTGAAAGGAGACTTTGGTGCCCTATTCTGTGCCCCATGGATGATTCCTTTTAGAGTGAAATTTGTGACAGGCACAGTGGACTTTTTGCCCATCTTTGAGTTTGATTTTCCCACTTATTAGCTCTATGACCTTTGTCTTGATTTTGTTCAGTAACTAAGTTTTTCCATCTGGAAGTAGGGAGAATAACAGAATTTATCACAGGGCGTTATTTTTGAAGACCAAGTAGTCAAATCAGTAAAGTGCTTAGAATAGTGTCTGCCTCAATGTAAAAACTACTTAATTCTTCGTTGAGAGTATTGTTAGTTATTCAGTGAGTGACCCTGCTTATTCGGGTTTGCATCTCAGTTTCACAGTGAGCTTATGCTTGCATTGCCAGCCTGGAAGTGGAAAACCAGGGCCAGCAGAGCATGGTACAGGACTGCAGGAGGCCTTCTCCAAAACGGAGGCCTGCAGGCGTGAGCTGAAAAGAAAAATTCACCTGAAAAATGAAATCATGAAATTTTCTTATAAATGGGATGACATGGAGAGTATCATGTTGAGTCAGACAGGGAGGTACAGAAATAGAATTACTGCATTTATTTGTGGTGTATAAAACAAAAAGCATAGGACTAATATCCAAGACCAGGAAAAATGGGCTTGGAGAACTGGTCAAGGTTGGAAGCTTGCCACAAGGTTGTGAAGGCAAAGGGCATTTAAGTTAGAAAAGGAACCAGTATGACAATAATAGAAATGATCACTCTGGATAGGTGAGTGTTGGAAAAGGTAAAGGGATATATATGATAACATTTCAGTATGTGTATTGGAAACCATATGTTTAAATGGAGAAAGCATGAGAGAGAAAGAGCAAGAAAGAGCAAGAGAAAGAGAAGACAGTTTTCTGTCATAGAGGCAGGCACGGAAAGGAGTTGGGGGTGGGAGGGAAATGAACATTGATAGGAAATGTCCACTGGTGAAGGGATGGGTGCCAGAACATTTTATGATTGAAGTCCAATCATGAACAACTCTGTAACTATGTATCTCACTGTGATTCAATTAAAAACATACAAACAAAAGGCTCAGCTGCCTACTGACCACAACCACACAGACACAGTGTGTCTCCGATGCACCAAGTGCAGCCCCGATCAGAAAGCCACTGCTGCAGAGGATGACGAGCACAATGATATGGACCTGTTCAGCAGTGAAGCAGAGGACAAGGATGGAGAAGCGGCTGAGTCAGTATGCTGAGAAGGCCAAAAGGTGGCCAAGTCTAGCATCCTCCTGGACATGAGGCCTTGGGGTGTTAAGAGAGACATGGTAGGGCTTGAGGCCTATATATGCTTCATCCAGCCAGATGGGCTGAGCTGGGGCAGGGTGCTCCAAACTGGCGCCCATGCTGCAGCCTACCGATGGTGGAGGATAACGAGGTGGACATGGAACTGCTGGAAGAGACCACCAAATTCAAGGAGTATGTGCAGTGTGTGGACATTGTTTCCTTCAAAAGATCTGAGCAGTACTTTATTGGAAGCAGCTCCAATAAAGACAGATTCTGGCAAAGACCTGACGACATTTGCCAGTTTTGCAATTATTGATTATTATTTCTACCATGGGTGGGAGATAGATGCTGATATCCTGACCCCACTGTGTTGGTGTTACAGGTGAAACTCTTGAGGGTCAATTCTGTTACTAGACTAGATCCTTCATGAAAGGGGTCCATGACCTGAGGAAACAGACCCAGGGAGCTCGCTGCATGCCCGCTTGCAGAAGTCTGCCAACACATCTCTATTTTCCATAATGATAAGAAATGCACGTCTGTGGCTAACAATACTCCAGTCTCAGGACCCTTGTTGTAGTAGGCTGGGAAGACTGAAAATGCTGCCCAGAGTGGAGATGTTCTTATTAGGTGCCTAGTTCCAAAGAGACTTCTTGGGCTGGAGTGATAGTAAAGCAGCTATGGTGCTTGCCT
Source organism: Cryptotis parvus (assembly GCA_021461705.1). Classification (NCBI taxonomy): domain Eukaryota; kingdom Metazoa; phylum Chordata; class Mammalia; order Eulipotyphla; family Soricidae; genus Cryptotis; species Cryptotis parvus. The sequence continues at coordinate 14,779 of JAJIBD010035571.1, forward strand.
GGTATGCAGCTGACCTGGCTTTGGTTCCTGGCATCCCATATGATCTCCCATGCCCTACCAGGCATGATACTTGAGCAAGAGCCAAGAATAATCCCTGAGCACCACCAGTTATGTCCCAAAATAAAAAAAAAAAAAACAATCTAAGACATCCTGCACCTCACCAAAACTCCATCACGCTGTTAGATTATCATTGTCTCTCTTCTACACAGGAGGACACAGCCACTCAGTAGCATCAAATATGATCCACAGGCTAAATGGGATCATGAGCTGTTCATTGTATTTTGTTTTGTTTTGATAGAGGCAACAATGGAGTGGGGGTGCAGAGGGAGGGCCACCCTTAAAGCTTGTGTGTAGTGTGTGGGGAGTGGATGGCACTTGGTGTTGGGGATAGAACCCAAGACAAGGCATGTACTCCAGCACCTCAACCATCTCAGGCCTCCAGGACTGACTGGTAATAAATCCCTGCCAAATTTTCTAGAAGCAACTAGGAAACATAAATTGTAAATGAATTCATTTTGCACCACGAAACAGATGTGAATCTTTGTGGTGGATTAAATAATGCTCCACTAGTGGTGGAATATCAAATGGTTCAACTTATTTGGAAAATGATATGAACACATCTTTAAAAAACTAAGAATTGGACTTCCATACTAACCAGCAATCTCATGTCTGGGTATCTTCTCCAAGGACCCCAAAATGCTATTCAGAAAAGACATTTGTGTTCCTATGTTCATTTAGCACTGTTCTCATAGACGAAATCTGGAAACAACAAAGTACCCAAGAACAGAGGATAAAGTCACTATTGTATGTATACATAACGGAATACAACTCAGCTATAAGAAAAGATGAAGTCATGCACGATGCTGCCTCCCTGATGGATCTGGAGAGTCCCATGCTGAGTTAAATCAGCCAGAAAAAGGAAAGATACAGAACAGCCTCTCTCATGCAGGATATAAAGATCACAATAAAGGAATAACAAATGGCCAAGCCAATAGAGCCCAAGCATTCACCTAAGAGCTGAGCCTACCAGCAAGGGGCTGGGTAGGGGGTAGGCTGAGGGTGGGGACACTCTGGTGGAAGGTGTGACTTTGGAATACTGTAAGCATGACACCCTATCATGAACTATTACAACTTACGGCAGCTAATATCTTAAAATAGAAATAAATGACTGTTGGTCCCTGAAGACATCACGTCCTAATCCCAGGAAACTGTGAATGTTACTTTTGAGGTAAAGAAGAAAGGAGGGATAGTGTCTCTGGGTTGAATTGATACTCTGGTGATAAGGAAACAAGCCACATTGATGGATGGACCCTAAATATAGTCATGTAGCTCCTTACAAAAAAAAAAAGAGGCCAGGGCAAGGGTCTGAGTGTACATTGTATGTGGAGAGCTTGGATTCAATCCCTGGAACCTCAGAAGCCCCAGAAGCACCTCTAGCACTCACCAAAGCACTCACCAGAAGCCAGAAGCAGTAGAACAGGCTTCAATGCTCCCAGAGTGTGTGGACTTGTCCTATTCTTGAATTTTCCTGGTAATGCCAATTTCAGACTTTGGCCTCCAGATGTTTCTACCATTTGAAATGACCAAGTGTATGGCGATCTATTGTGGCAGCCCCAGGAAATTAAGACCAAAGATACTTGGCCTTTAGATCCTGCCTTCTAACTAGGATTCCAATAAACAAACAAACAAATAATAAATGAATGAATGACTAAATAAATAAATAAATAAGCAAATGAATGAATGAATGGATAAATAAATAAAAATAGGATTTAAAAAATATGAATGCTGAAGAAACTGCTTTTAGTCCAGCTGTGCCTCCAAGCTGAACAAAGCTTTCTTTGACAGCCAGCAAAGCTTAGTTACCGCATTGAACTGCATTCTAGAACCATTCAGCAGATGAGAAGCTTCACTGTCCAGCCACAGCCTGGAACAAGGACAGCCACATGGGGCCTGGGACCCAGTCCTCCTTCCTTTTAAAGCTTCCCTGTATGTGCAAGTAATAAGCCAGGGTGGCGCCACTGGCTTTGAGTGAGGTGGAGCATCGTTTGGGGGCTGGGATTGTTCTAGCAGATGCAGACTTTGAGGTTCTTATTCTCGACCACCCAAAATTGAAAGCAAGGGATGGGAAATGGAATGCCAAATAAGAAAAGATTATATTTAAAGGAAGGGAAAGAATGAGAAAAGTAGGCAGGCAAGCTGAGGAGAAGGGTCTTCTGAATGATAGGAAGGTTCTAGAGAAAGGCTGAAACCTTTCCCTTTTATGTCTTTTTAACAGAGGGTTGCATGAGCACTTTTCATTGGGTGTAAAACAGGCAGATTGGGGTTGTAGGCGTGAGACTGTTGAGTTAATTCTCTTCTGGTGTCAGATCACCTGGGACATTCAGGGCGTTATGCACATCCTGAGCCCACTCTGACACTAGACACCAGCCCCCCTTAAGGTCATATTCTCCCTCTCCTTGCCACTTCCCCTCATCCCTGACATCCCTCTTCGTTAGGGGATGATCTGGCTGCTTCTTCCAGAAGTAGTGGGAGGATGGGCCTCTCTGCTTAGAATTCTGGTGGCAGTTTCCAATGGGAATGGAATTGTCTATGCGCTTATCTCATTTCTAGGCACCTCATCCTGAATATGTCTGGGACTGCTTTTTTTTTTTTTTCTCTCAGTCAGGTCCTAGACACTCATGAAAAAAACTCTCCTAACCTTCACTCAGCTGTTTTGAAAAATGCCTCATTCATGAATCAAGGCTCTATAAGATATCTGAAAATGGATGTCTACTGTTTAAAAGTCAGAAAAGGACAGAAAGCAGAGTAGCTGCTGTGTCATGATTCTATTTTCCTGGAGTCCATTGTGAAGGAACAGTAAACCTGAGCTGCCTGTACCCAGCCAAACCTCAAGGGGTGCTGAAGTGTTATCTAAATAGGGGCCACACTCAACTGGCTTGGGGATGGTGGGGTGCATTGGGGACCATACCCAGCAATGCTCATTGCAGCAATACAGACCTCACAGCTACCAAAGGCTAAAAGTGTGCTTTGCCTCTCAAAGAGAGCTCCTTACCTGACCTGTGTCTTTTTACAATAAGCATTTCAGATCATTTCTTCCCTGGGCAGGACACAACCCACACTCAGAAAAGCTGACTCTAGGGTTTATACACAGAGAAATTGCCTTTGGAAACTTGAAACTGTGGAAGACCATACATTTATCCCTCTCTTCCCTCAGAGAGATTCTCGGGTTTGCAGGTGGAAAGGAAGGGCTCCTGGGAGCAGAGCCTCTGAGTTCCGTTAAGAAGGACAGATTACTTACAGTCCTCTCCCAAGCCCATCCATATTCTACAGAGAGCAGGGGGAAATGATTTTAAAATGTCAAGAGAACCACGTTTTAGGGTCAATTTTTTTTTTAGCAGAATAGCCAAATGTTGCAATGACCATCAGTTTTGTCTCCTTTGCTGCCTTGCCTTAAAAAGATCATTAAAAACTCACTTATCTGTTGATCAGGCTGTCAACCGCAGGCAGCCTTCTGCTACCAGGCTCATAATGGTGGCTTTGAAGTTCAGAACAAGTGTGAATTTATTGTTTTGTAAAGACTAGATTCCTGAGCAGGTCATAAATTACCTTGTTAGACAAAGGCTTCTGGGGAAATGTGATGTGTTGAAATCCTTTAGTGGGTGATTATCCTAACACATTGCTGGCTGAGCAAATAAGTGGCACACAGACACCAAAACCCAACAGCTGCCAAACTCCAGAGGAGCAGTAGGATCTAAGGCTTTGAAATACTAGTTAAGCCTTTTCTTTATTAAGGTGAGAAAGAGAGAGAGAGAGAGAGAGAGAGAGAGAGAGCATAGTAATTAAAAACAACCAGAGAGATAGTCCAGTGGGTGGGGCGTTTGCCTTGCACGAGGCCAACCTGGGTTCGATCCCCAGCATCCCATATGGTCCCCAAGCACTGCCAGTAGTAATTCCTGAGTGAAGAGCCAGGAGTAACCCCCTGAGCATCGCTGGGTGTGACCCCAAAAAATAAAGCAAAAAAATAAAACCAAGCTTTCCATTTCTGATTTTGTTGGTGGTTGTCTGTTTTAAAAACCATTGAAAATATGCCAAATTCTAGAGAAAGGATTACTATGACAATGATAGTTTGAAATGATCACTCTAGATTCAAGAACTGAGTGCTGAGAGGAGGTGAAGAAATAAAGATATATCTACATAGATACAGATACAGATGTAGATATATAAAGATATATATGTATGTATCGAGGTGTTGCAGATGTGGCTCTGTGCCCAGCTGCTTTGGCAGGTGGCAGACTGGAGATAGGCTTGTCTGCACCCAGGGCTCTGCCCTGTGGGCCCTGGATAGTTGATGGTCTGACATAGAAAAAACCTGGCCCCCCTGGAATGAACCCAGAGCCATGGCAAAGCCTGGCAAGCTAAGCTACCCGTGGTATATTTGTTATGCCAAAAGCAGTAACAAGAGTGAACCTCATTCCCAACAAATGGAGACGTTACTGGTGCCAGCTTGAGCAAATAGATGAACAATGGGAAAACAAGTGACCCATATATATATATATATATATATATATATATATATACATATATATATATGTCAAAACCTGGATTGGAACCTTCCTTTGACAATCATATTTTAACTTGTTATGAGAAAATAAGACATGTTCACTGTAAAGAATGTGGGTAACACAATAAATGCACAAAAGGAAACAATAATCCCAAAATCCATCAAGCATAAAGAACCACTTTTAAAATTTTGGCTAGAAAGTAGGACTTGACTGGACAGTATTCTTTGCTATCTGTGTTGTTATGGGAGGTGGAGGACATTGTTTACTCCTGCTTCTGAAAATTCGTTGAGATCTTTTTCCAGTCTTAGCAAAATGAGAGTGCTGGGAAGGTTGTTGATTGGAAGAAAGTGCTAGCACTTGTCAAGCACTTGTTTGTTAAGGGATGTGAGAGATAGATGCCTTTTCTTCACTGCCTCAAGAGCATCATTCATTTGTTCAGCAAATATTTATAGAAGCTCTACTAAGGCTCAGGCACTGTTGAAGAGGTTAGAGAGACAACTTGAATGAGTCAGGTCAAGTTTCCTATGCACTAGATGTTCCCTGGGAGGATAAGGGAGAATGCAAAGTGCATGAATATCTTCAAGTGGTGAATTTACTTTCTTTAAATTTATTTTTTATATTGAACCTAACATTGAACCAGAATGTAAATGTTGGCTGGAGAGTTAGTACAGGGTGCGACACTTTCTTTGCACACAGCCACTTTAGGGTTCAATCTCGGGCACCCTAATGTGATCCTCTGAGCCCCACCAGTAGTGATCCCTGAGCTCAGAGCCAGGACTAAACCCTGAGCACAGTTCATGTGATCCCAAAATCAAAACCCAAACCAAACCAAACCAAACTCAATCAAACAAAAAAAAATAATAATAAATGTTTATGTGCTGTCAGGGTATAAACAAATGGTAAGCTACTTTTTTAAAATGAATGATATGGGGCCGGAGGCGATAGCCCAGCAGGTAGGGCGTTTGCCTTGCACGCAGCCGGCCTATGCCGGCCAGGTTCGATCCCGGCATCCCATATGGTCCCGAGCACCGCCAGGAGTAATTCCTGAGCGCAGAGCCAGGAGAAACCCCTGAGCATTTCCAGGTGTGACCCAAAAAGCAAAAAAAATGTAAAAAAAAATGAATGATATTGTCTGCACCCCGTCCCCACACACACACACAACACACACACAACTACCACCACCACCACCAATTTAAGACTAGGACTGTTCTAGTCCTATCAGGAATGAACATTATCAGAGACCTCTGTGTCTGGTTTTTGGTTCACACTCTGTCTAGCACAGGGCCTGTCATATAAACCAAGTATTCTAATAATGAACAAATATTGGCTAACTAAATAATGGATGACGAGGTGTGTCAAGCATAACCGAAGTTGGTTTGTTCATCAAAAGTTGTGACTTCTTCCTGGAATCCAGGAAGAAATGGAGTGGAAAGGAAGGAAGAAAATGGAACTAAAATGCCTCACTCTGCTCCTTCTTTCCAGTTCTGACATTGTCTCACATGAGACAGGACAAGCCCAGCCTGAATGGACTGAAGAAGAGGCCCCCTGAATCGTCCCTGTCCCCCCCCACCCACATACACACACACCTCCCCACTGTAGGCAGAGAGCACCTTACTCAGGGGGAGGAGATATTTTTCTCAAGGTACTGAGACATGTTTGCAGGAGGGGAAGAAGCAGGCAGGCAAGGAAGGAGAATTCACTTATTAATCTCAGCATCAAAGAAAATAGCTCTTTGCTAAAAATTGTGAGCTTTCAAGTATGGGCTGTCCCAGAGCAAGACCTAAGCTTGATGTATGTGCTATGCAGAGACTGGATGAAGCAGAGATTAGATCAAGTTTCTTGATTTGTGTTGGATGCCTCCATTCTGACAGAGAATTAGCAGGTCATATAGAGTACCTGGAAGGCACTGAAATATCACAACTTCTGGGTAGCTGGTTGCTTCCTGGCATACTGAGTGTTGAGCTCACCCTCCAGTTGGAAAGTCAGATTTTACACTCTGACCGTGGATAAAAGTTTGAATTTGCTTCCAAGGCAGAGCCTAATAAATACATGTGCAGGGTGGAATGGAAGCTCGTAAATCTGTTATTTTTTCTAAGGACTGGCAAATACTTGGAGAGTTGAATGGGAAGAGAGCAAAGGCTTCCTGAATTAGAGGGTGGCATAAAAGATTAAATGTCATTCAAAGAAATGTTAATGAAACAGGGTGGGGTTTCTGAGGTGAGGGGCCTTTGGAATTCAGGAGAGTTTCTCAGTGGTTTGAAAGTCAAGTTTTCCTTTGTAGAACCAAGAGCCACCTGAGAGGGCCCATTTATGGTCAGCTCCCGTATTAGAGTGGGGGCAATCGTGTATGGAACTGACTGCTGGATTGGGGGGGCATTTGCAGGACAACCATTTTCCAGTGCCCTTGCGAAGAAGCTGGTTTCTGAGAGTAAATCTCGGGACTGGAACTCAGTCTAGGGTTTGTGTGCCGAGTCAGTTACTCTTTCCAGGAGCAACAGGGCTTCATTCCACACTAGGATTAAATCCTTCGATTTAACCACCTCTTACTCATACTGGTACTGTGACATAATGAACTCCCTGTTTGGCCAGAAGACATAAAGGTGAAAGCAGCATTGTTCTTCAGCTCTAATGAGTGTGGGGACATCCCTGCTTCAACTGCAGGTTGTGTATTGCTGGACACTTTTTGCACTCAGCTGGACAGCCCATGCCACACTGCAGGTGCACTCTGCTTCTTTCACCAGGGAAGGATGTCTATCCTTCCATCTCTTCCTCCGCCAGTGCCTCCACGCATCACTGGAACAGAAGTGAGGTGCTAACCAGCTTCACCTCCTCCCTGGCTACCCTGCAGGAAGGAAAATGCAGGCAGGCGCCCCGAGAGCCGCACAGTCTCGTCTCTGACCAAGAGTCCCTTTGCTACTCCAGCAGGACTCAGAAGGAAAACAGCCGTACCTGTACTGGAATGTGAAGCCCTTACCTCTATGCCTTTCTGTTGGACACTCATCTATGAGCAGGGAAAATATCCATTTACACACCCACTCCAAAATCCAAAACCCATCTCTCACAGTGGGTGGTACTGGTTAGTTTTGCCCCAGGTCACCGTCTCAGTTTTTCAGCAGTCAGTTCCAGATCAGATCTGGGATGCCCACACAGTTTTTTGTTGTATGTAGGCATATAGATTTGTTTCCTACAGTAGAGGAATATTGGTTTGCGTAAACCGCAAGATCACCATTTAAGGTAAGTGATGTTTTGGCCTCAGGAGGTGACTCCAAGCACATGCTTACCATGTAGGAGGGGACTGGATTCCACTCCTGACACTGCATGGTCCCCTGAGCACTGCCAGGAGGAAATCCTGAGCACCAAGCTGAGAGTCACCTATGACCAAGGCCAGGTGATGTCCCCCAAAAATATATAAGACACAATGAAATACAAAGTAGCCACAAAGAAGGATGAAGTTATATAATTCACTGCAACTTTGATGAAACCAGAAGCCAGAAGGACAAACAAAGGATGATTTCATGTATCTGTGGTACCAAATAAACCAGGGCAAGGGGAATACAAGGTATCAAAGCAGGGGAATGCCTAGATTACACTTGGCCCTACTTATAGAACTGAGAAGGATGGGAAAGGAAAGAAACTGAGACGGGAATAGGAAGAGAGGGAAGTGGAGGCAACAGGTAGGATGAAGGACCTCTCAGCACTCGAGTTTGTGCAGAGCTGAGGTATATGTACCACTAAATCACGGGTGAGCGCTCTATCAGCTTGAGACCGAACTACAATGATTAAACTGGAAAATGTTCCTGTTCAGGCAGGCTGGGGTAAGAGAGAACCTGGAGCACTGGCAGGAGGGAAGGTGACTCTGGCGCAAGATTGGTGCTGAAACAATGCATGCCTGTGATTTATAATTTCATAAAATCACACTGTCTCAATTAAAAAACTATTTGGAGAAACAAATGAATTACAAAACAATGTAAGTAAAGTTTGTCACTGTCAGAGAGAAAACACTGTAGCTGCCAGTGACCAGAAAACAATCACGATGCTAGACTTCCGCTCAGCTTGTAGTTTTTGCATGTCTTCCCCAGGAGCTGAATGAAGTCCTCAGAATTGACATTTGTGGAAGAGACTTGGGGAGCAGATTAGTGTGGTCAAGAGGGAGCTACCAGAGTCTCCAGGAAGCTTATGGAAGAGAGTAAAAGAGTTCTGGGAAGAGTAGACTCAAAACAGTCATTTTCAGAAATAGCACAGCAGGAGTTCTATTTCCCAGGTTAGCAGAGTACTTTGCCTTCCAATTTCTGGCTCAGGCTCTGCCCCCAGAGAAGAAAAAACAAACCAACAGTGGCCCAGTGGCTTCTTTTCTCTGCTCCCATTGCCTGCAGGAGTTCCTTCTAGTTCACGCTACCCTTTTGCTAAGCATAGTCCTCCTCTCCTGCAGAGACCATGACCTCTGACCCCTACATCATGCCCATCCTGTGCCATCACATGTCTGCATTTCAAGGAACTTCTTAAGGAGCCTGCTCTGAGTTCAAGAAGTAGAATTTTGTGGAAGGCTTGCGAAGGAGGGAAGGGGTCGGAGCTCCCAAAAAGGGAGGTTGTTAACCAACAAGCTGTGGTGAGATTCTGGGAATGCTGAACTCTCATAGACTAAGTGCTTATTTCTCTTAAGTTAGCAGAAAATCGCTCCCCCTCATGTTCTTGCCCTTGAAAATTACTTTTACATTTCAAGATTCTCTGGGCACTTCATAACTCTGTCCTGTGATGGGCCCTTCATCTTCCCTCACTCTCCCTTGGGCCACTGGATGTCAGAGAGAAAAACCACCCAGAATTGGCCAGGTTACCCCTCTGGGTGTCTTGCAGGTAACAAAGGGGGTCAGAGAAGCTGTGTTCTGACCCAGAGCCCACATTTCTTTTTGAAGGCGGGAAGCCTGGACCTATCAGCCTGCCACACTTGACCAATGACAGAGATAATGAAGCGAAGGTGCAGAACAGAAGGAGGTGACTCATCTCTCTATCTCTTTGTTAGTCCCATCTGTGCTTGGTTTCTGCCTTTAGAACTTCACAGGCTGTGTGGACTGGTTCTGGGCCTGGAAGCTGAATTCTTCTGCAAAGCAAGGCCAAAAGACCAGGAGAAATTACCCATTCAGATGTCAAGCTTTCTGTAGTGGTTGGACTCAGGGACCTCTGTGGAATCCTGAGTGATGGCAACCTGGTAAAGGCTTCTGCATCTCTCAGAGTCCACAAGGGTTAGAGGTATATAACCTCACACACTAGTCTGGGATTCTTGGAAAGAACCATGCTTTGTGACCCATCAGGCCTGGATGTGTCTGTTATGGCATGATTTCTCCAAGAAACTCATTCTCATAGTCTCGTCAAACCCACAGCAAGAGAAGGTCCTTGCTGGAGCCACTGCCGCCCTCAGCATGGCCTCATCTCATCCAGGCACTGGAAGCATGCTTTTCCAGTTTCACCCTGGCATGTGCAGAGAACTGATGCTCCTGTTGACTGTGCTTGATGCCCAAGCGGATCTTCCAAAAGCTGCAGAAGAGCAATATGAGTTTCATGGAGACTGGGACAATTCTCACAATGAATTTACTTTATCCAACAAGCCTCTCACAGACTCACAATTTGTACCCACTCTGCTGACTCTCAGCTGTCATACTGGAAAGTGACTCAATGGGCTGGAACATGTGAGAGTACTGGGTTCAATCCCTAGCACTGTAGATTTCTAGGCACTGCTGGGGATGCCCCCATACCACATATATGCACACATATGCTTGCACATTATACACAAGCGAGGATGACCCATATGGGATATGTTGGTGCAAAGCAGTAATCTTGAAGTCAACATTGCCTTGATAGTAGACAGCAGCAGGCAGGATCAACCACTCACACTTCACCATGGGGCTCACAGAGAAACCTCAGGGCTGGATTTAAGCAAAGGCTGAAGACAGGGAATCAGATGTATAAATCTATAGATTCAGTGATTACTGCTGCAATTATCAGAAAAATCACTTGAAATTTTGTTTTGGTTTGGTTTTTCGAACACGTAGAAATGCTCAGTGCATGCTCAAGCTCTGTGCTCAGAGATCTGGTGGGGGGTTCATATGGATGCCAAAATTAAAACCGGTGGCCATGCATGTAATGCCCTACTTGCTACACTCCTGCCCCTCACCTGAAATTTCTGAACTAATGTATTCATCTGGGGGCATTCCACAGGGGTTTTGAAGGCTTTATGTGGATTAAAAGAGCCGCGGTTACTGAATCTCCTCAAGTATGTTAAATTTTCCCTTCATAGATGCCTAATGTGCTTTGTGACCAGGACAAAAACCTTCCTGAAGTTTCACCTTCAGGAGTTCAGTGTGATAGACCGGGCCTCTGTCTGCCTACTTAGAACAAAATAAATGAGCACCAACTGCCTGCATTTCCTAAATCCATTCCTTGAAAAGCTTGTCTGAGTGGGTTATCATAGCACAAATATTTCCCAGACTGGTTAGCCCAGGGTGAAATTACTATCATGACCTTCTTTTGTGTTGTTTATTGTTTAATATGTTTCATGCCTCATTTGCCCTCAAATTCATTTTGTTCATTGGTATTTGCTCACTGTGTGTATCTGCGTGTGTGTACTCATCATGGTCATTCACACACACAAGCCTTGCACTTTAAACACTGGCCAGATGATGGGATATTTATTTTCAATTTACTTAGTGACATGATTTCTAGATGAGATTCTACTCAAACCAAAGCAAAGGAAAACAATTCTGCTTCAAAAATAAGCGGCCTCTGGCTTAAGCTCAGAAGCGGAGATCATCATTAGCCCTGCTGCATGGCCTTCACACACAGGTATTCATAGCCTGGAAGGCTGGGGAATAGAAAGAGGGAGAGCATGCGGCTGGCTCACGACCTGCAGTCTCAGCCTATCACACGCTCTCTGATGGAGTGCCGTGACCAGGGCCCATCCTTCATATGAATATCTGAATTTTGTCATGCCCTCAAAGCAGGCCAGGGGAGCTGCAGTCAGCCAGGTTCTAACTGAGAATTAATGAACAGCAAGAGCAATTCATTATAAACTCGTGAAGAGGCCCCATCTCTTACCAGGGAGGCTTTCTCTTCTCTCTCCTTTTACTAACTCCCTCCATGATCATATCACCTTTAAGAATTTTCTCCTCCTGTTTGGTTTTATTTTGTTTTGGGACCACACTCAACAGTCTCAGAGCTTACTCTGTGACTATAAACTCATAATAATGTGGGTTGGGATTCGGGGATGTTATGCCATGCTAGGGCTGAACACAGGTCAGCAGCTTATAAGGCAAGCACCCTACCGCTATACTATCTCTCTGACCCCAAGACTTGCAGGTTTTGATGAATGTGGCTGAGCATTCATCAAGCGTCAGATCTTAACTCTTTTTGCTGCCAATGTAGCTGTATAAAATCTCTGGAGAATCTTTCTCTCTTTTCATGAGTCCATTGTATTTTTGGTAACTCCTTTTCCTTTCAACATACCATTCCATGATTTAAATCCAATTTATATACATAGACTTTACCTTTCTTTTTTATTATTGTTTTGGATTTTCCCACCCATTTGCTCTTGTGGTAGTGGTGATGGGTTTATGCTTTTGCCTGTAGTGATGGATCATGGTTCTGGGTGCTTTGTGAGGCCCACAAACCTGCAGTTGTGATCTAGAATACAGTTTGAGTAAGACTTAGGAACTCATACTTTGTCACTTGGCATCCAGTGTCGGGAACAGCAATATACCCTGTGGGACTGCCTGGAGTGCAACCTCTCAGTTTAATGCCTGCAAAGCAGGTGATCTACCA
>JAJIBD010035572.1:0-25886 GCA_021461705.1 Cryptotis parvus
GGAAAACATTTTTTATTTATTTATTTATTTTTAATTTTTTATTTTTACAATTACAAAGATGTCGGGGAACGCCGCGGGCCCCGACAGTAAAGTTAGGGGTTAGAAGTTTTCTTCTACCTTCGAGGACGCCGGGAGAACAGGAAGAAAACTCAAGTAGTCCGTGCAACTACCAAATGGCTTTTAATAGTACAAAAGCTCTTCCACAGAACTCCAATATAATGAACAAACTTTTAGCTCTGGTCCAAACTTAGAACATACAAAAGAGCCTAAGTCTCCCCCACCAAAGAGAGCTCTCACCCAGAGCTCGAGTCCTAGCCAGAAGGGAGCAAAAGGCCAAAAGCAACAAACAAAAGCCAAAAGCAAGGAGGAACCAAAAGGCAAAAGGTAAAGTGAAGGAGCCCCCAGTCAGCCCACATACACCACAGTAACCCAATCAGGAGGGTCATGTCAACAAAATGAACTCTAAACAGAGTGAAGTGCCACACCCTATTGCAGGTATGAGAACAAAGGTTTATGCTAAGGTCTAACCCTTTCTACCAAGATTTTCTCTTATGTAAAAACACTAGAGAGAGGGAAGGTGAAAAAGATATAAAGTAATACATCTTAAACTTCATGAGTTCATGTAATCTAGATGGTAAGCCACAAGGTCCTTCTTATTGTTCTGCACCAGGGTGATTCCCTGAGTATCTTGTTCTCCCGTGTACCGAAAGGGTCACACTCGCCTGCTTAGAGCAACTTAGCATGATCCTTCCCATAGTCTTCCTCCTATAAAGGTCTCAGCTTAGCCAGGGCGGTAGTCTCCTGGTAATTTCTGACTGTCCCACGCTGGGTGCAGGGTATAAGAGGAGCTGTGGCCAATCTAGAAAACATAGAAGTCTTAGATGTATAATTCAGAAGTTATTTAATCAAGGTGACTTCCGTAACTTCGCACACCCTCTAGCAGTGTTTCTTACATAGAAGAGAAGTCTCATTAGAATGAACCTTGGATTCTAAAATAAGATTAAATGGGAGGGGCAAACAATAAAACTCCCAGGTTGGGGCTAAACCTGTCCCCTCCAACACAAAGATATACAATTAAAAGGTCATATTTGGGTCTTGGTCATACATGTTCCAGCAACCATCCCTCCACCAGTGCCCATCTCCCACCACCAATGTCCCCGGTTTCCCATTCCCTCCCCCCTCCCCTCCCATTGGCAGGTTCTTTATTTCTTCCTTTCTTTCTCTTTTCCCTTCCTCCAGATTATGGATTAAGCAGAACATGTACATTAAAGGGTTGTAGTGTGTATCTTTTGGCCTCTATTTAATGTCTGAGTTCTAGGTTGTATTAGTACTTCTCGATAATTGTTGTAGCACACTGTCTCCATTTTCTGTCTTACCTAGCCTCTGACCCACTACACCCTTGTGATACATTCCACCTTGACAAGACCTCCTGATATATGTTTCCCCACCTGACCTTGGCTATTGGTATCATAATATGTGCATATATATTTTGTGTTATGCAAATTAATGCAGTCATTCTGTATTTGTCTCTCTCCTGGCTAATTTACTCAACATAATCTTCTCCATGTCCATCCATTTATATTTTGCCTCATTCTTTATATATAAGAATGCAACTGATTTTTATTTGTTGATTCTGAAAATCTAACTACTTTGTTATTATTTGTGTAAGGTTTAAACAGATGAAAAGGCAACTGAACCAAACAGTGATCATATCTGATGAGATAGCAATATTCTGGCATCACCTTGCCCCCAGCAAGGAAGACATGACCCAGCGACCACCTTATCACCAGGAAGCTATCAGGCTGCATTCTGTGCTTCTCCAGCACATCAAAAACCCTATAGACAGAGGTTCCTTTCTCCCCTGCCCAAGACAGTTTAAGAATCCAGCTCAAGTCTCCCTCCCAGGGCACAGTCACTTCCTGAGGCCTTCACCAGAGGCCCAGGATCCACCCGAGCACAGACAGTGGCTCCATCTGTGCCAGCTGAGGTCACTGACCCATCTTATTGGTTTATTGTTCTAGGAGATTTTCTGGAGAATCTTCAGTTCTTCTATGCATAGTAACATGTCATCTGCAAGTAGTGGTAGTTTGAGTCCTCTTTTCCAATTGGATTATTTGATTTGCTTTTCTTGCCTGATTGCTGTAGCTAGGAAGCCAGGATATTCAGTACTATGTTGAATAGAAGTGGAGAGAGTGGATAGAGTCTGAGCTGTCCAGAGAGGGACAGTGTGTTGCCTTGTGCCTTATCTCAGAGGGATTCTATCAATCTAAGTCTGATTTCTGAAAAGACTTCTTTGGTTTGGAATGGGATAAATGATCAAATCTTTCACTCTTATTAATTATAACGGTATTGTAATTGCCATTTTTGCGAACTGACATAGAAAAACAGATATGGATTAATGAAAAAATTTCCCCTAACTCAACGGGTTATTATGGTGAGTTTAAAAGAGTACACCCAGAAGTAGCTGATATCGCCTGACTCCATTTGAGGCATACAAAAGTGGGAATTGGATTATCACATCAACATACACTCACTTGTATGTCACCACTTTTTATTTTCCTTTAACTAGGACACCTTACTTGTTCTTTTAGCATTGAAAGTTCCTTCAAAGGAAACTTGTCACACAGAAATATTAGGTGATTAGTTTCCCATTTATAACTGCAAGTTGCAGGGGATATAAAGCTGTCAATGCCTTAAAAATCATTTTAGAATGCATACAAAATACACAAAATATACCATCACAGCTCCGCCACATCGCCACAGCTAGCATGCGGTTCATCAATAATGCTTTTATTTAGAGGTGACTACAGAGTATGCCACGCAGGGCAAGCATGGCAAGCTGCTCGTCATATTTGATATGCCAAATACCAGTGCAACAGATATGCCAATACCAGATAGTGTACAGTGATAGTGATACATAACAAAATGACTCCTTGAAAATAATAGGATGAAGAAAGAAAAGAAAGAAAGAAAGAGAAAGAAAGAAAGAAAGAAAGAAAGAAAGAAAGAAAGAAAGAAAGAAAGAAAAGAAAGAAAGAAAGAAAGAAAGAAAGAAAGAAAGAAAGAAAAAGAAAGAAAGAAAGAAAGAAAGAAAGAAAGAAAGAAAGAAAGAGAAAGAAAGAAAGAAAGAAAGAAAGAAAGAAAGAAAGAAAGAAAGAAAGAAAGAAAGAAAAGAGAAGGAGAGTGTGTAGAAAGAAAGAAAGAAAGAGAAGAGAGAAAGTAGATAGAGAGAGGAGAGAAAGACAGAGAGAGAAGGAGAGAAAGCACAGAGAAAAAGAAAAAGAAATGTAGGAAGGAAGGAAGTAGGAAGGAAGGAATGTCTGTCCCCCTTCATAAACTGAATTCCTCCACAATTGCTCTTCGATCATAGGTCATATTCTTGTGTTCAAAGCAGCTGACATGCTGGATATTACATGGGCGCATTCTGCTGAGCAAAGTTCTACCTTCCCAGTGGTAGAAATCATGCTTGGGGGAAAAGGTGATGAGGTCACATCTACTCCATCTGCTTCTGGTTATTTCTTTTAAATCTTCCCCAATGGTCTGAGAAGTATGAACTTTTTAAAAATTTGCTATACCATGAGAGATACAATTACAAGGATGTTCATAATTGGGTCTCTACTACAAAGAGTTCCAGCACCTATCCCTCCACATTCACCAAATTCCTACCACCCATATTCAAAACATGCCCCCCCAAACCCTGCCTGTCCCTATTGCAGGTGCATTTTCTTACTCTGTCTATCTCTTTGTCCCTGGTCCCAGTATTTCTCCTCTTCTCTCTCTCTCTCTTCTGTTACACTTTGTGGCTTCCTACAGATATTAACTATGTATGATATCTCTATGTGCATATTTAATAGTGAGTTCTAGTGTGACATCATAATTCCTCATTCCCCATAACCTCTCCAGTTTGTTACAACTAGAATGATCAATATAGTGTATAAATGTAAAAAAAGATCCTGGAAGGACCTGGCAGCAAAATTCTCAAGTCTAGATTGTTGTGGCACCAAAGCAATCTCTCAGGCACCCCAGCCTACTCAAACACCCACAACCTGGGTCCACTTGGGAGTGATGAAGAATCTGGCCACAAGAAAATGTGGCCACAATGTGTAAATGAGGAGGGCTCATGTGTTCTTGGCTCAAAAGCTGAAGAAAGCTGATACATAAACCCCTGAAGACTAAATGTCTCCCACCCAAGTTGAATTGAGATGCCAGAAGTTCTCCACTGAAAATACCATAGCTAATAATATAGGAGGCTTTAAACTGAAAATACCAAAGGCTAATAAATATACAGGAGTCAACTAGGTGAGGTTCCATCTCTGATTATCAGATTCCTTAAATTACCTGAATCATAGAGCTACTTCAGGTACCTATGATTCAGGTAGTTCCTGGTGGTGCCCCGGGATCATGATCATCAGGTGATATTATTTCCCCCAAACCAATTGGACTTTAACTTTTTGTGGGGGGTTGTGGTTAAAGTTCATTGGTTTGGAGTGGCATGTAGCCTAGTTTTTTTAAGTGCATTCTTGCTAAATTAAGCCTGAAACAAAAATTCTGCTGGGTAGGAGCTATATTATATGGACGGATGCCCATTTTGCATGCAAATATCACTTGATCACTTAACATCCTGTTATTCATTGATTTGCTCGAGGGGGCACCAGAAATGTTTCCATTTGACCTTATCATATGCCAGTGTAGCCCCAATGACATCTTGCTTAGGAATACGAAAGAGCCTCAAACCGCTTCATTCAGGGTCTTGACAAAGAAGTCTAACTATCTTGTAGGTGGGTGGCCACTGTGTTATTTGACATCCCATGGGATCCAGTCCGTAACGCTCTAATAGTGGACATCTCCAAATCGCATTACATGACCAGCCCATCGATTTTCGATGCCTTGGCAAATGAGATAGCATCCCTGACTCTGGAACATCAACAGAGGTCAGAACTCTGGATTCCCTTCTCTCACTTGAGTGAGGCATGGTATTCAGCATGCTATTTTGATTCCTTTGGGATACTCTGAATAGCATTTCATTCTGCTTCAGAGGGTCCAGGTCCCTGAGGCATATGTTAAGGTAGGAGAATGGTGGAGTCAAAGAGATGTGCCAGGAGCTAGAGGTTCTTTGTCCTTTTTAGCTACTTCTTCGATGTTCTTGAAGGCATTCCGTGCCGCTCTCTCCTCCTGTGCGCTCCTCTGAAGCTCCCCTGTGCAGGTTTTAGGTCATTCATCATGTTGAGTTCTCGACCTAAGTACACATAACTGCTGAATTCAGAGATGTTTGTTCCATTGAGAGTGAATGGGGCCTCTGGGACTAGTTCATTTTTCATGAACATAGCTTTGTTGAGATACAGCTGTAGACCTATCTTTCCACATTCTTGGTTGAAGTCAGCCAACATTTGTGCCGCTTGGCTAATGTTTGGTGTTATTAGAACAATGTCATCGGTGAAGTGGGGTGGTGTAGTTGCCGACCATCTATCTTCACTCCCATTCCTTCCCACATTCTAATTGTTTACGATGTCTCTCCGTTGTGGCCCTGAAGGAATTTTCTTGAAATGGTATCACCCTGACGAACCCCTCTTTTGACATCAATGATCACTTCCTGATAGAATGGTGATATAACCATACAGATAACTAAGACTCAATTCCTGATACCCTGTATGGTCTCCCAAGTGGACCAGGAGTGAGCCTTGAGTGCAGAGCTAGGAGTAAGCTCAGGAACTACTGAGTATAGCCCCAAAACTAAAAAAAGAAAAAACAAAAATTTCAGATAATCAGAATGACAGAGACCTGAAAGGAGACTTTGGTGCCCTATTCTGTGCCCCATGGATGATTCCTTTTTGATGAAATTTGTGACAGGCACAGTGGACTTTTTGCCCATCTTTGAGTTTGATTTTCCCAATTCTATTAGCTCTATGACCTTTGTCTTGATTTTGTTCATAACCAAGTTTTTCCATCTCAAAAGTAGGGAGAATAACAGAATTTATCACAGGGCGTTATTTTTGAAGACCAAGTAGTCAAACCAGTAAAGTGCTTAGAATAGTGTCTGCCTCAATGTAAAAACTACTTAATTCTTCGTTGAGAGTATTGTTAGTTATTCAGTGAGTGACCCTGCTTATTCGGGTTTGCATCTCAGTTTCACAGTGAGCTTATGCTTGCATTGCCAGCCTGGAAGTGGAAAACCAGGGCCAGCAGAGCATGGTACAGGACTGCAGGAGGCCTTCTCCAAACGGAGGCCTGCAGACGTTGAGCTGAAAAGAAAAATTCACCTGAAAAAATGAAATCATGAAATTTTCTTATAAATGGGATGACATGGAGAGTATCATGTTGAGTCAGACAGGGAGGTACAGAAATAGAATTACTGCATTTATTTGTGGTGTATAAAACAAAAAGCATAGGGACTAATATCCAAGACCAGAAAAAATGGGCTTGAGAACTGGTCAAGGTTGGAAGCTTACCACAAGGTTGTGAAGGCAAAGGGCATTTAAGTTAGAAAAGGAACCAGTATGACAATAATAGAAATGATCACTCTGGATAGGTGAGTGTTGGAAAAGGTAAAGGGATATATATGATAACATTTCAGTATGTGTATTGGAAACCATATGTTTAAATGGAGAAAGCATGAGAGAAAGAGCAAGAAAGAGCAAGAGAAAAGAGAAGACAGTTTTCTGTCATAGAGGCAGGCACGGAAAGGAGTTGGGGGTGGGAGGGAAATGAACATTGATAGGAAATGTCCACTGGTGAAGGGATGGGTGCCAGAACATTTTAAGTGATTGAAGTCCAATCATGAACAACTCTGTAACTATGTATCTCACTGTGATTCAAATTAAAAACATACAAACAAAAGGCTCAGCTGCCTACTGACCACAACCACACAGACACAGTGTGTCTCCGATGCACCAAGTGCAGCCCGATCAGAAAGCCACTGCTGCAGAGGATGACGAAGCACAATGATATGGACCTGTTCAGCAGTGAAGCAGAGGACAAGGATGGAGAAGCGGCTGAGTCAGTATGCTGAGAAGGCCAAAAGGTGGCCAAGCTCCAGCATCCTCCTGGACATGAGGCCTTGGGGGTGTTAAGAGAGACATGGTAGGGCTTGAGGCCTATATATGCTTCATCCAGCCAGATGGGCCGAGCTGGGGCAGGGTGCTCCAAACTGGCGCCCATGCTGCAGCCTACCGATGGTGGAGGATAACGAGGTGGACATGGAACTGCTGGAAGAGACCACCAAATTCAAGGAGTATGTGCAGTGTGTGGACATTGTTTCCTTCAAAAGATCTGAGCAGTACTTTATTGGAAGCAGCTCCAATAAAGACAGATTCTGGCAAAGACCTGGCGACATTTGCCAGTTTTGCAATTATTGATTATTATTTCTACCATGGGTGGGAGATAGATGCTGATATCCTGACCCCACTGTGTTGGTGTTACAGGTGAAACTCTTGAGGGTCAATTCTGTTACTAGACTAGATCCTTCATGAAAGGGGTCCATGACCTGAGGAAACAGACCCAGGGAGCTCGCTGCATGCCCGCTTGCAGAAGTCTGCCAACACATCTCTATTTTCCATAATGATAAGAAATGCACGTCTGTGGCTAACAATACTCCAGTCTCAGGACCCTTGTTGTAGTAGGCTGGGGAAGACTGAAAATGCTGCCCAGAGTGGAGATGTTCTTATTAGGTGCCTAGTTCCAAAGAGACTTCTTGGGCTGGAGTGATAGTAAAGCAGCTATGGTGCTTGCCTGGTATGCAGCTGACCTGGCTTTGGTTCCTGGCATCCCATATGATCTCCCATGCCCTACCAGGCATGATACTTGAGCAAGAGCCAAGAATAATCCCTGAGCACCACCAGTTATGTCCCAAAATAAAAAAAAAAAACAATCTAAGACATCCTGCACCTCACCAAAACTCCATCACGCTGTTAGATTATCATTGTCTCTCTTCTACACAGGAGGACACAGCCACTCAGTAGCATCAAATATGATCCACAGGCTAAATGGGATCATGAGCTGTTCATTGTATTTTGTTTTGTTTTGATAGAGGCAACAATGGAGTGGGGGTGCAGAGGGAGGGCCACCCTTAAAGCTTGTGTGTAGTGTGTGGGAGTGGATGGCACTTGGTGTTGGGGATAGAACCCAAGACAAGGCATGTACTCCAGCACCCTCAACCATCTCAGGCCTCCAGGACTGACTGGTAATAAATCCCTGCCAAATTTTCTAGAAGCAACAGGAAACATAAATTGTAAATGAATTCATTTTGCACACGAAACAGATGTGAATCTTTGTGGTGGATTAAATAATGCTCCACTAGTGGTGGAATATCAAATGGTTCAACTTATTTGGAAAATGATATGAACACATCTTTAAAAAACTAAGAATTGGACTTCCATACTAACCAGCAATCTCATGTCTGGGTATCTTCTCCAAGGACCCCAAAATGCTATTCAGAAAAAGACATTTGTGTTCCTATGTTCATTTAGCACTGTTCTCATAGACGAAATCTGGAAACAACAAAGTACCCAAGAACAGAGGATAAAGTCACTATTGTATGTATACATAACGGAATACAACTCAGCTATAAGAAAAGATGAAGTCATGCACGATGCTGCCTCCCTGATGGATCTGGAGAGTCCCATGCTGAGTTAAATCAGCCAGAAAAAGGAAAGATACAGAACAGCCTCTCTCATGCAGGATATAAAGATCACAATAAAGGAATAACAAATGGCCAAGCCAATAGAGCCCAAGCATTCACCTAAGAGCTGAGCCTACCAGCAAGGGGCTGGGTAGGGGTAGGCTGAGGGTGGGGACACTCTGGTGGAAGGTGTGACTTTGGAATACTGTAAGCATGACACCCTATCATGAACTATTACAACTTACGGCAGCTAATATCTTAAAATAGAAATAAATGACTGTTGGTCCCCTGAAGACATCACGTCCTAATCCCAGGAAACTGTGAATGTTACTTTTGAGGTAAAGAAGAAAGGAGGGATAGTGTCTCTGGGTTGAATTGATACTCTGGTGATAAGGGAAACAAGCCACATTGATGGATGGACCCTAAATATAGTCATGTAGCTCCTTACAAAAAAAAGAGGCCAGGGCAAGGGTCTGAGTGTACATTGTATGTGGAGAGCTTGGATTCAATCCCTGGAACCTCAGAAGCCCCAGAAGCACCTCTAGCACTCACCAAAGCACTCACCAGAAGCCAGAAGCAGTAAGAACAGGCTTCAATGCTCCCAGAGTGTGTGGACTTGTCCTATTCTTGAATTTTCCTGGTAATGCCAATTTCAGACTTTGGCCTCCAGATGTTTCTACCATTTGAAATGACCAAGTGTATGGCGATCTATTGTGGCAGCCCCAGGAAATTAAGACCAAAGATACTTGGCCTTTAGATCCTGCCTTCTAACTAGGATTCCAATAAACAAACAAACAAATAATAAATGAATGAATGACTAAATAAATAAATAAATAAGCAAATGAATGAATGAATGGATAAATAAATAAAAATAGGATTTAAAAAATATGAATGCTGAAGAAACTGCTTTTAGTCCAGCTGTGCCTCCAAGCTGAACAAAGCTTTCTTTGACAGCCAGCAAAGCTTAGTTACCGCATTGAACTGCATTCTAGAACCATTCAGCAGATGAGAAGCTTCACTGTCCAGCCACAGCCTGGAACAAGGACAGCCACATGGGGCCTGGGACCCAGTCCTCCTTCCTTTTAAAGCTTCCCTGTATGTGCAAGTAATAAGCCAGGGTGGCGCCACTGGCTTTGAGTGAGGTGGAGCATCGTTTGGGGGCTGGGATTGTTCTAGCAGATGCAGACTTTGAGGTTCTTATTCTCGACCACCCAAAATTGAAAGCAAGGGATGGGAAATGGAATGCCAAATAAGAAAAGATTATATTTAAAGGAAGGGAAAGAATGAGAAAAGTAGGCAGGCAAGCTGAGGAGAAGGGTCTTCTGAATGATAGGAAGGTTCTAGAGAAAGGCTGAAACCTTTCCCTTTTATGTCTTTTTAACAGAGGGTTGCATGAGCACTTTTCATTGGGTGTAAAACAGGCAGATTGGGGTTGTAGGCGTGAGACTGTTGAGTTAATTCTCTTCTGGTGTCAGATCACCTGGGACATTCAGGGCGTTATGCACATCCTGAGCCCACTCTGACACTAGACACCAGCCCCCTTAAGGTCATATTCTCCCTCTCCTTGCCACTTCCCTCATCCTGACATCCCTCTTCGTTAGGGGATGATCTGGCTGCTTCTTCCAGAAGTAGTGGGAGGATGGGCCTCTCTGCTTAGAATTCTGGTGGCAGTTTCCAATGGGAATGGAATTGTCTATGCGCTTATCTCATTTCTAGGCACCTCATCCTGAATATGTCTGGGACTGCTTTTTTTTTTTTTCTCTCAGTCAGGTCCTAGACACTCATGAAAAAACTCTCCTAACCTTCACTCAGCTGTTTTGAAAAATGCCTCATTCATGAATCAAGGCTCTATAAGATATCTGAAAATGGATGTCTACTGTTTAAAAGTCAGAAAAGGACAGAAAGCAGAGTAGCTGCTGTGTCATGATTCTATTTTCCTGGAGTCCATTGTGAAGGAACAGTAAACCTGAGCTGCCTGTACCCAGCCAAACCTCAAGGGGTGCTGAAGTGTTATCTAAATAGGGGCCACACTCAACTGGCTTGGGGATGGTGGGGTGCATTGGGGACCATACCCAGCAATGCTCATTGCAGCAATACAGACCTCACAGCTACCAAAGGCTAAAAGTGTGCTTTGCCTCTCAAGAGAGCTCCTTACCTGACCTGTGTCTTTTTACAATAAGCATTTCAGATCATTTCTTCCCTGGGCAGGACACAACCCACACTCAGAAAAGCTGACTCTAGGGTTTATACACAGAGAAATTGCCTTTGGAAACTTGAAACTGTGGAAGACCATACATTTATCCCTCTCTTCCCTCAGAGAGATTCTCGGGTTTGCAGGTGGAAAGGAAGGGCTCCTGGGAGCAGAGCCTCTGAGTTCCGTTAAGAAGGACAGATTACTTACAGTCCTCTCCCAAGCCCATCCATATTCTACAGAGAGCAGGGGGAAATGATTTTAAAATGTCAAGAGAACCACGTTTTAGGGTCAATTTTTTTTTAGCAGAATAGCCAAATGTTGCAATGACCATCAGTTTTGTCTCCTTTGCTGCCTTGCCTTAAAAAAGATCATTAAAAACTCACTTATCTGTTGATCAGGCTGTCAACCGCAGGCAGCCTTCTGCTACCAGGCTCATAATGGTGGCTTTGAAGTTCAGAACAAGTGTGAATTTATTGTTTTGTAAAGACTAGATTCCTGAGCAGGTCATAAATTACCTTGTTAGACAAAGGCTTCTGGGGAAATGTGATGTGTTGAAATCCTTTAGTGGGTGATTATCCTAACACATTGCTGGCTGAGCAAATAAGTGGCACACAGACACCAAAACCCAACAGCTGCCAAACTCCAGAGGAGCAGTAGGATCTAAGGCTTTGAAATACTAGTTAAGCCTTTTCTTTATTAAGGTGAGAAAGAGAGAGAGAGAGAGAGAGAGAGAGAGAGAGCATAGTAATTAAAAAACAACCAGAGAGATAGTCCAGTGGGTGGGGCGTTTGCCTTGCACGAGGCCAACCTGGGTTCGATCCCCAGCATCCCATATGGTCCCCAAGCACTGCCAGTAGTAATTCCTGAGTGAAGAGCCAGGAGTAACCCCCTGAGCATCGCTGGGTGTGACCCCCAAAAATAAAGCAAAAAAAATAAAACCAAGCTTTCCATTTCTGATTTTGTTGGTGGTTGTCTGTTTTAAAAACCATTGAAAATATGCCAAATTCTAGAGAAAGGATTACTATGACAATGATAGTTTGAAATGATCACTCTAGATTCAAGAACTGAGTGCTGAGAGGAGGTGAAGAAATAAAGATATATCTACATAGATACAGATACAGATGTAGATATATAAAGATATATATGTATGTATCGAGGTGTTGCAGATGTGGCTCTGTGCCCAGCTGCTTTGGCAGGTGGCAGACTGGAGATAGGCTTGTCTGCACCCAGGGCTCTGCCCTGTGGGCCCTGGATAGTTGATGGTCTGACATAGAAAAAACCTGGGCCCCCTGGAATGAACCCAGAGCCATGGCAAAAGCCTGGCAAGCTAAGCTACCCGTGGTATATTTGTTATGCCAAAAGCAGTAACAAGAGTGAACCTCATTCCCAACAAATGGAGACGTTACTGGTGCCAGCTTGAGCAAATAGATGAACAATGGGAAAACAAGTGACCCATATATATATATATATATATATATATATATATATACATATATATATATGTCAAAACCTGGATTGGAACCTTCCTTTGACAATCATATTTTAACTTGTTATGAGAAAATAAGACATGTTCACTGTAAAGAATGTGGGTAACACAATAAATGCACAAAAGGAAACAATAATCCCAAAATCCATCAAGCATAAAGAACCACTTTTAAAATTTTGGCTAGAAAGTAGGACTTGACTGGACAGTATTCTTTGCTATCTGTGTTGTTATGGGAGGTGGAGGACATTGTTTACTCCTGCTTCTGAAAATTCGTTGAGATCTTTTTTCCAGTCTTAGCAAAATGAGAGTGCTGGGAAGGTTGTTGATTGGAAGAAAGTGCTAGCACTTGTCAAGCACTTGTTTGTTAAGGGATGTGAGAGATAGATGCCTTTTCTTCACTGCCTCAAGAGCATCATTCATTTGTTCAGCAAATATTTATAGAAGCTCTACTAAGGCTCAGGCACTGTTGAAGAGGTTAGAGAGACAACTTGAATGAGTCAGGTCAAGTTTCCTATGCACTAGATGTTCCCTGGGAGGATAAGGGAGAATGCAAAGTGCATGAATATCTTCAAGTGGTGAATTTACTTTCTTTAAATTTATTTTTTATATTGAACCTAACATTGAACCAGAATGTAAATGTTGGCTGGAGAGTTAGTACAGGGGTACGACACTTTCTTTGCACACAGCCACTTTAGGTTCAATCTCGGGCACCCTAATGTGATCCTCTGAGCCCCACCAGTAGTGATCCCTGAGCTCAGAGCCAGGACTAAACCCTGAGCACAGTTCATGTGATCCCAAAATCAAAACCCAAACCAAACCAAACCAAACTCAATCAAACAAAAAAAAAATAATAATAAATGTTTATGTGCTGTCAGGGTATAAACAAATGGTAAGCTACTTTTTTAAAAAATGAATGATATGGGGCCGGAGCGATAGCCCAGCAGGTAGGGCGTTTGCCTTGCACGCAGCCGGCCTATGCCGGCCCGGGTTCGATCCCCGGCATCCCATATGGTCCCCGAGCACCGCCAGGAGTAATTCCTGAGCGCAGAGCCAGGAGAAACCCCTGAGCATTTCCAGGTGTGACCCAAAAAGCAAAAAAAAAATGTAAAAAAAAAATGAATGATATTGTCTGCACCCCGTCCCCCCCACACACACACACAACACACACACAACTACCACCACCACCACCAATTTAAGACTAGGACTGTTCTAGTCCTATCAGGAATGAACATTATCAGAGACCTCTGTGTCTGGTTTTGGTTCACACTCTGTCTAGCACAGGGCCTGTCATATAGCAAGTATTCTAATAATGAACAAATATTGGCTAACTAAATAATGGATGACGAGGTGTGTCAAGCATAACCGAAGTTGGTTTGTTCATCAAAAAGTTGTGACTTCTTCCTGGAATCCAGGAAGAAATGGAGTGGAAAGGAAGGAAGAAAATGGAACTAAAATGCCTCACTCTGCTCCTTCTTTCCAGTTCTGACATTGTCTCACATGAGACAGGACAAGCCCAGCCTGAATGGACTGAAGAAGAGGCCCCTGAATCAGTCCCTGTCCCCCCCCACCCACATACACACACCTCCCCACTGTAGGCAGAGAGCACCTTACTCAGGGAGGAGATATTTTTCTCAAGGTACTGAGACATGTTTGCAGGAGGGAAGAAGCAGGCAGGCAAGGAAGGAGAATTGACTTATTAATCTCAGCATCAAAGAAAATAGCTCTTTGCTAAGAATTGTGAGCTTTCAAGTATGGGCTGTCCCAGAGCAAGACCTAAGCTTGATGTATGTGCTATGCAGAGACTGGATGAAGCAGAGATTAGATCAAGTTTCTTGATTTGTGTTGGATGCCTCCATTCTGACAGAGAATTAGCAGGTCATATAGAGTACCTGGAAGGCACTGAAATATCACAACTTCTGGGTAGCTGGTTGCTTCCTGGCATACTGAGTGTTGAGCTCACCCTCCAGTTGGAAAGTCAGATTTTACACTCTGACCGTGGATAAAGTTTGAATTTGCTTCAAGGCAGAGCCTAATAAATACATGTGCAGGGTGGGAATTGAAGCTGTAAATCTGTTATTTTTTTCTAAGGACTGGCAAATACTTGGAGAGTTGAATGGGAAGAGAGCAAAGGCTTCCTGAATTAGAGGGTGGCATAAAAGATGTAAATGTCATTCAAAGAAATGTTAATGAAACAGGGTGGGGTTTCTGAGGTGAGGGGCCTTTGGAATTCAGGAGAGTTTCTCAGTGGTTTGAAAGTCAAGTTTTCCTTTGTAGAACCAAGAGCCACCTGGAGGGCTCATTTATGGTCAGCTCCGTATTAGAGTGGGGGCAATCGTGTATGGAACTGACTGCTGGATTGGGGGCATTTGCAGGACAACCATTTTCCAGTGCCCTTGCGAAGAAGCTGGTTTCTGAGAGTAAATCTCAGGACTGGAACTCAGTCTAGGGTTTGTGTGCCGAGTCAGTTACTCTTTCCAGGAGCAACAGGGCTTCAATTTCACACTAGGATTAAATCCTTCGATTTAACCACCTCTTACTCATACTGGTACTGTGACATAATGAACTCCCTGTTTGGCCAGAAGACATAAAGGTGAAAGCAGCATTGTTCTTCAGCTCTAATGAGTGTGGGGACATCCCTGCTTCAACTGCAGGTTGTGTATTGCTGGACACTTTTTGCACTCAGCTGGACAGCCCATGCCACACTGCAGGTGCACTCTGCTTCTTTCACCAGGGAAGGATGTCTATCCTTCCATCTCTTCCTCCGCCAGTGCCTCCACGCATCACTGGAACAGAAGTGAGGTGCTAACCAGCTTCAGCGTCCTCCCTGGCTACCCCTGCAGGAAGGAAAATGCAGGCAGGCGCTCCTGAGAGCCGCACAGTCTCGTCTCTGACCAAGAGTCCCTTTGCTACTCCAGCAGGACTCAGAAGGAAAACAGCCGTACCTGTACTGGAATGTGAAGCCCTTACCTCTATGCTTTTCTGTTGGACACTCATCTATGAGCAGGGAAAATATCCATTTACACACCCACTCAAAATCCAAAACCCATCTCTCACAGTGGGTGGTACTGGTTAGTTTTGCCCCAGGTCACCGTCTCAGTTTTCACAGTCAGTTCAGATCAGATCTGGGATGCCCACACAGTTTTGTTGTATGTAGGCATATAGATTTGTTTCCTACAGTAGAGGAATATTGGTTTGCGTAAACCTGCAAGATCACCATTTAAGGTAAGTGATGTTTTGGCCTCAGGAGGTGACTCCAAGCACATGCTTACCATGTAGGAGGGGACTGGATTCCACTCCTGACACTGCATGGTCCCCTGAGCACTGCCAGGAGGAAATCCTGAGCACCAAGCTGAGAGTCACCTATGACCAAGGCCAGGTGATGTGCCCCCAAAATATATAAGACACAATGAAATACAAAGTAGCCACAAAGAAGGATGAAGTTATATAATTCACTGCAACTTTGATGAAACCAGAAGCCAGAAGGACAAACAAAGGATGATTTCATGTATCTGTGGTACAAATAAACCAGGGCAAGGGAATACAAGGTATCAAAGCAGGGAATGCCTAGATTACACTTGGCCCTACGTTATAGAACTGAGAAGGATGGGAAAGGAAAGAAACTGAGACGGGGAATAGGAAGAGAGGGAAGTGAGGTAACAGGTAGGGATGAAGGACCTCAGCACACGAGTTGTGCAGAGCTGAGGTATATGTACACGACTAAATCACGGGTGAGCACTCTGTCAGCTAGAGACCCGAACTACAATAATTAAACTGGAAAATGTTCCTGTTCAGGCAGGCTGGGGTAAGAGAGAACCTGGAGCACTGGCAGAGGGAAGGTGACTCTGGCACCAAGATTGGTGCTGAAACAATGCATGCCTGTGATTTATAATTTCATAAATCACACTGTCTCAATTAAAAAAACTATTTGGAGAAACAAATGAATAACAAAACAATGTAAGTGAAGTTGTCACTGTCAGAGAGAAAAACACTGTAGCTGCCAGTGACCAGAAAACAATCACGATGCTAGACTTCCGCTCAGCTTGTAGTTTTTGCGTATGTCTTCCCCAGGAGCTGAATGAAGTCCTCAGAATTGACATTTGTGGAAGAGACTTGGGGAGCAGATTAGTGTGGTCAAGGGAGCTACCAGAGTCTCCAGGAAGCTTATGGAAGAGAGTTAAAGAGTTCTGGGAAGAGTAGACTCAAACTCAGTCATTTTCCAGAAATAGCACAGCAGGAGTTCTGTTTCCCAGGTTAACAGAGTAGCTGCCTTCCAATTTCTGGCCAGGCTCTGCCCCCAGAGAAGAAAAAACAAACCAACAGTGGCCCACCCCGATGGCTTCTTTTTTCTCTCTGCTCCCATTGCCTGCAAGAGCTTCCTTCTAGTTCACGCCACCCATTTGCTAAGCATAGTCCTCCTCTCCTGCAGAGACCATGACCTCTGACCCCTCATCATGCCCATCCTGTGCCATCACATGTCTGCATTTCAAGGAACTTCTTAAGGAGCCTGCTCCTGAGTTCAAGAAGTGGAATTTTGTGGGCTTGTGAAGGAGGAAGGGGGCAAGAGCTCCCTAAAGAAGGGAGGTTGTTAACCAACAAGCTGGCTGGTGAGATTCTGGGAATGCTGAACTCTCATCGTCAAAGTGCTTATTTCTCTTAAGTTGGCAGAAAATCGCTCCCCCTCTGTATGTTCTTGCCCTTGAAAATTACTTTTGCATTTTCAAGATTCTCAGGGCACTTCATAACTCTGTCCTGTGATGGGCCCTTCATCTTCCCTCACTCTCCCTTGGGCCACTGGATGTCAGAGAGAAAAACCCTCCAAGAATTGGCCAGGTTACCCCTCTGGGTGTCTTGCAGGTAACAAGGGGGTCAGAGGAGCTGTGTTCTGCCCCAGAGCCCACATTTCTTTTTGAAGGCGGGAAGCCTGGACCTATCAGCCTGCCACACTTGACAAATGACAGAGATAATGAAAGCGAAGGTGCAGAACAGAAGGGTGAAGCTCATCTCTCCTAACGCTCTGTTTGTTGAGCTCCCATCTGTGCTTGGTTTCTGCCTTTGAAGACTTCACAGGCTGTGTGGACTGGTTCTGGGCCTGTGGAAGCTGAATTCTTCTGCAAAGCAAGGCCAAAAGACCAGGAGGAAACACCCATTCAGATGTCGCTTTCTGTAATTAGTTTGGACTCAGGGACCTCTGTGGAGCTCCTGGTGATGGCAGCCTGGTGAAACTTCTGCATCTCTCAGAGTCCACAAGGGTTAGAGGTATATCACCTCACACACACTAGTCTGGGATTCTTGAAAGAACCATGCTTTGTCGACCCATCAGGCTCCTGGATGTGTCTGTTATGGCATGATTTCTCCAAGAAACTCATTCTCATAGTCTCGGGGCTCAAATACACAGCAGAGAAGGTCCTTGCTGGGAGCCACTGCCGCCCTCAGCATGGCCTCATCTCATCAGGCACTGGAAGCTTATGCTTTTCCAGTTTCACCCTGGCATGTGCAGAGAACTAGTGCTCCTGTTGACTGTGTGATGCCCAAACGGATCTTCCAAAAGCTGCAGAAGAGCAATATGAGTTTCATGGAGACTAGGGACATTCCCACAGCAGATTTACTTTATCAACAAGCCTCACAGACTCACAATTTGTACCCACTCTGCCTGACTCTCAGCTGTCATACTGGAAAGTGACTCAATGGGCTGGAACATGAGAGTCCTGGGTTCAATCCCTAGCACTGTAGATTCCCTGAGCACTGCTGGGGATGCCCCATACCACATATATGCACACACATATGCACACACACATACATACACAAGCGAGGATGACTAATATGGGATATGTTGGTGCAAAGCAATGTCTTGAAGTCAGCATTGCCTTGATAGTAAGCAACAGCAGGTAGGATCCAACCACTCACACTTCACCATGGGCTCTGAGAAACCTCAGGGCTGGCAGTTTGGCAAGGCTGAAGACAGGAATCAGATGTATCCATCCTATAGATTCAGTGATTCCCTGCTGCAAGTGCTCCAGAAAAATCACTTGAAATTTTTGTTTTGGTTTGGTTTTCGAACACATCCAGAAATGCTCAGTGCATGCTCCAAGCTCTGTGCTCAGAGATCACAGCAGGTGGGCTTGGGGGTTCATATGGATGCCAGGAATTAAACCCAAGTTGGCCACATGCATGGCAAATGCCCTACTTGCTACACTCCTGCCCCTCACCTGAAATTTCTGAACTAATGTATTCATCTGAGACATTCCACAGGGAGTTTTGAAGGCTTTATGTGGATTAAAGAGCCGCAGTTACTGAATCTCCTCAAGTATATTGAATTTTCCCTTCATAGATGCCTAATGTGCTTTGTGACCAGGACAAAAACCTTCCTGAAGTTTCACCTTCAGGAGTTCAGTGTGATGGGAACCCAGGCCTCTGTCTGCCCTACTTAGAACAAAATAAATGAGCACCAACTGCCTGCATTTCCTAGGAAATTCCACTCCTTGAAAAGCTTGTCTGAGTGGGTTATCATGGCACAAATATTTCCCAGACTGGTTAGCGGGGGTGGGGGAAATTTAGCATGACCTTCTTTTGTGTTGTTTATTGGCCAATATGTTTCATGCCTCATTTGCCCTCAAATTCACATTTTTATTCATCGGAGTATTTGCTCTGCCTGTGTGTATGCGTGTGTGTGCTCATCATGGTCATTCACACACACAAACCTTTGCACTTTAAACACTGGCCAGATGATAGGATATTTATTTTTCATTTTGCCAAGTGACATGATTTCTAGATGAGATTCTCAAACCAAAAGAGCAAAGGAAAACAATTAAGAATTCTGCTTCAAATAAGCGGCCTCTGGCTTAGCTCAGAAGCGGAGATCATGTTAGCCCTGCTGCATGGCCTTTAATTACACATAGCCTGGAAAGGCTGGGGGAATAGAAGAGGGGGAGGCACGGCTGGCTCTGACCTGCAGTCTCAGCCTCTATCACGCTCTCTGATGGGTGCCGTGACCAGGGCCCATCCTTCATGTGAATCTGGAATTTTGTCATGCCCTCTCAGCAGGCCAGGGAGCTGCAGTCAGCCAGGTTCCTGGCAATTAATGAACAGCAAGAGCAATTCATTATGAAACTCGTGAAGAGGCCCCCATCTCTGCCAGGGGAGGCTTTCTCTTCTCTCTCCTTTTACCTAACTCCCCTCCATGATCATATCACCTTTGGGAATTTTCTCCTCCTGTTTGGTTTTATTTTGTTTTGGGACCACACTCAACAGTCTCAGAGCTTACTCTGTGACTATAAACTCATAATAATGTGGGTTAATAGGGATTCGGGGATGTTATGCCATGCTAGAGACTGAACACAGGTCAGCAGCTTATAAGGCAAGCACCCTACCCGCTATACTATCTCTCTGACCCCAAGACTTGGGTTTTGATGAATGTGACTGACATTCATCAAGCGTCAGTGTAACTCTTTTGCTGCCAATGTAGCTGTATAAAATCTCTGGAGAATCTTTCTCTCTTTTTCATGGGTCCATTGTATTTTTTGGTAACTCCTTTTCCTTTCAACATGCCATTCATGTTGATTTAAATCAGATTTTATATACATAGACTTTACCCTTTCTTTTTATTATTGTTTTGGATTTTTCCCACCCATTTGCTCTTGTGGTAGTGGTGATGGGTTTATGCTTTTGCCTGTAGTGATGGATCATGGTTCTGGTGCTTTGTGAGGCCCACAAACCTGCAGTTGTGATCTAGAATACAGTTTGAGGTAAGACTTGGGAACTCATACTTTGTCATGGCATCCAGTGTCGAGAACAGCAATATCCACT
This sequence comes from Cryptotis parvus, assembly GCA_021461705.1. Taxonomy (NCBI): domain Eukaryota; kingdom Metazoa; phylum Chordata; class Mammalia; order Eulipotyphla; family Soricidae; genus Cryptotis; species Cryptotis parvus. The sequence goes on from JAJIBD010035572.1 coordinate 20,098, forward strand.
GTGGGACTGCCTGGGTGCAACCTCTCAGTTTAATGCCTGCAAAGCAGGTGATCTACCACTATGCTATTCCTGGGCCCCTACACTTTGATATTTTGTTTTCTGTTTGGGGCCTTCCCTGCACTGTGCTTAGAAGGTGGGGGATGTGGTGGTGGTGGGGGGGTCGGGGTTATTGCTCCTATTGGTGCTCAGAAGTGATACCAGGAATCAAACCTAGGACTCCATGTGCCAAATGGTGTTCCAGACTGTGAAACTTTCAGGCCCAACTTACTTTTAAACATTCATACACCTAAGCAATCTTTAATCTCATGATCATAGAAACTATTTTTTCTGTCCCCAAAAAAGTATGTATTTGTTTCTTTTCTTACAAGTGAAGCTTTTGTATCTCCATGTTTTGCTGATGAAGCTAATAAAACTGTAAGAGATCCTATCTGAGCCAATGAAGATATTCTAGCGTCAGAATTTGAACCCAGCACTATCGACTACTCAACCCCATTTCAAAATTTTGCAACTACGTTTTGAGCCTATCCCAAGCATAATCTATCTTATATTGCTCGTTGTATCTGATTTGCTAAATATAGTGGAGAACTACATTCTTAGAGGAAAGTCAGTGAAGATTGTTAAATCTCAGGGAGTGGACCCATTGGACCATTGAACCCACTGTATAAGAAATTACTGACATGTCCTTAGACATTGTTACTACACATTTGTGATTGAGTGCCCGTCAAATGCGGTGTGGTACATGGCACATTAGTACATTAGATTTTGAGATCTCACTTGATGAACAGAAAGCATCTCTGCTGCTATGAGCTTCTGTGGATCAGTTCTGGGGTGTGACCACCAGGCGTTCCGGAGGGCGGGGTGGGATGGACCATCCCCAACTCCAAGAAAGCCTGGAGAATTGTAGTGGCACCTCCTGAATACTGTTGTTTGAAATCGGCTTTACTCACGAGTGGAACTCTAAGGAGCAGTGAAGTCCAGCTTTGAAAATGGTTGAGATTATGGATCATGGAGGTTTTCCTGACTCCTGGGCCTTTAAATGGGTTGGGACCAGAACCTGTTTTCCCTCCACGGGTGCCACATGGTCAGCCTCTCACAGGACTCGTAGAAACTAATTTAATCATACTTGTCTTTATTCCTTGTTTCCTTACTGAAGTTCTCCTGCATGCCTTCACAGTAACCATCCCAATGTAATGTGTTTGCTGCATGCATGCATGCATGCGTGTGTGTGTGTGTGTGTGTGTGTGTGTGTCTTATTGTCAGTGGTCATGAGCTTTGATAGTTTATGTTTCTCTGCACCAATATTCTCAAGAGCTTCTCACTTTGGATGTGTTAATGGTCTATGGCAAATGAACCATACTTGAGCATTCACCTAAGTCTTACATTTTCACTGGCAAATACAGCTAGAGCTTTCAAAACTCTGCCTCAGTGAACCTGTCCCTATATCTGAAAACTGACAAGGTATAAACACATATGCTTCAAAAGATCCTTCCTGAAACTAACTAGTCAAGGTGAAACAGGGTTCCAGGTGCCAAGAGGTACTGGAGCTCAGTTGTGGGGAATCAGAGATAAAGGATACAAGTAGGTCACATACAAGTGTTGAGCTAATGCTATATGAAATGACACATTGAGAGGTGCCCAGCACAAGCTCTAGCCTATACCAGTAAGTGCTACCTGCTTCAAAGCATCTTACTGTGTGGCACCATCCATTTCTGCCAAATCCTGAAAGAAAATGATCTTTGGAAGAGCCCTTTAATGGGAAGAGGTTGGGTATCAACTGCTCCTAGGGCTTGGTTATATTCAAGGTGAAGGTAGAGATGCTGGGAAGAGCTATGGGTCTTCTCTGAACACATAGGAGAGGTGGATTGTGCAGGGAAGCAGGAGCAATATGAAGGTGTCTCTGTCTATGTTCTCAGATAGATTAACTCCTAAACTCAACTCTGGGAATAGCAGCCTATCCCAGTGGGAGTTCCCTTTTTCACCAATGGGCTTGTACAAAAGCAGGGAGTAGTCATTGCTTCTCAGGGTGATACTTCTCTGCCCATAGCTTGGTACCAGCAGCTCCCCAGTCTGAGGCTCAGCCCCAAGCACAGCCCCTTGCACTTTGGTTGCTACAGCACTGATGATACTGGCACAGAGGAATAACGCACCATCTCGTTGGCATGAAAGATGGTTTATATTTTTGCTAGAGCTCCATGGAAGAGAGAAGACTTCATGGAGAGAGCAGCCAGTGGCAGTCTGTGATCTCTCTCTGGACCCAGCTTCATCCTTTGCTTCTGAGACAAAACCCGCCACCACACATCAGCACCGAATCATGACAGTGTTCACCCAGGCAGAAGCATAGTGCCCAGGCTATAGGTCCAACAAAGGATGACTGTGTCAGTGACTGTCTGGATAATAGCCGTTAGGTACATCAGGGTGTGGAGAATTCAGACCACATAGATTAGTGCCTGCACCCTCCGTAGCAAAACACACTTCTTACATGTTGTGTTCCAGAGTGAACTGAGGGCTGCGGATCTTCCAGTCTTGAGACCTGAACATTCTTGGGCTGGGTGAGAGGCCACTTGTCTCTAGTCTGAAACAAGAACAGGGGATGGAAAGGGAAAGAGAGCGCTCCGAGAGTTTTGCATACAGAGCTTTGATTTTTCCCACACAACAGCTTTTTCTACATCACTGTATCACTGTCTTCCCGTTCATCATCGATTTGCTCGAGTGGGCCCCAGTAACATCTCCATATGTCCTGTCTCATGCTAGTAGAGCCCAAGGGCATCTACTTGCTCCAGGAACATAAAGAGCATAAATCCATTCCGAATGAGGTCTATAATTGCTACTGGTATTTGGCATATCAAATACAACACGGGTAGCTTGCCAGGCTCTGCCATGCAGGTAGCATACTCTTGTAGTCATCTCTAAGTCCAGCATTTATTGATGAACCACACGAGCAGGGCTGTGATAGGCTGGTATGCTGGGTGGAGTTCTGACGAGAGAAAAGTCCAGATGTGGAAAATGGAGGCCCTCATGAAGTGGGGGGGTCGTCTGGCTTGTTGCAAGGCTCTGCTGGGGTGGTGGGCCAGGGCTAGAACCTGCCATCCCTCCTGGGCGCCTCATGAGTGGCTGGGCACAGGGAGAACAAGCAGCAGCTCTGCCCCATGTCTGCGAGTCTCTGGCCCAGCATACCTGAGCCGGATTTAAAAAAGACTGCTGCAGGGTGGAACTTCGATGAACTGGGCTGTGATAGACTGGTCTGCTGGATGGAGTTCTGACCAGAGAGAAGTCCAGATGTGGAAAATGGAGGCCCCTCATGGAGTGGGGGGTCGTCTGGCTTGTTGCAAGGCTCTGCTGGGGTGGCGGGCCAGGGCTAGAACCCACCATCCCTCCTGGGCGCCTTGTGAGCAGCTGGGCACAGGGAGAACAAGTAGCAGCTCTGCCCCATGTCTGTGAGTCTCTGGCCCGGCATACCTGAGCCGGATTTAAAAAAAGACTTTTTCTACATGTAGTTGCTAAAGGGACTAGAACCAAATCCATGGTATTTACCTTTGGGTCTGGATATAGGGAAAGCCGATTTGCTCAGCCGCTAATTGGGGCAGTGTGGGAGCGACAGCCAGCAGCCGCCTTTGACATTTAGAGAGCTGGAACAGATGCGTTTAGCACATTAAATTCTTATTCAGGATTTGTAAACCTCCTTTCTCCTTCTCGTGCTGCTCTGTGTGTTTGTGGAGCTGTATTATGCTCCAAACACAGGTGTTGTGATTAGCAATATTTATTCAAAATTAGTAAGTATTTATTTTGCTGTGATTTCATTCCCCAGCCCAATTGTCAGAGGAGGGAAAGTCAGACACCCTAATGGTACAGAAGGCCCCAGAGAGACGAAATAAAGGGCGAAGTGAGGGAGCCAGTGTGAGTGTCTGAGTAGGACTGTGCTGTCCAATCTGACCTCAGCAGAGCCACATCTCACCTGGCCACTTAGTCTCTCCTGCTCGGCCCATGGTTTCATTTGTCTGTGCTCACTCCTTCACCTAGGGCTGCAGCTCCAAGTCTTCGTGCAAGGATGGATCTGCCCTTCTAAGCTGCCCCATTGAGTTCTAGAATTTCAAGAAAGCTTTTTCCCCCAGAGTGGGAGCTTCCTGACTTCCTAGTGCTTTCCCATGCGTTGGGGGGTGTGACTTTGAGCTAAGCATGATACCTTGGGGCTGGAGAGCTAGGATAGGAGTTAAAGCACTGGCATTGTAGGCAGGCAAGCCTGGTTTCATTTCCAGGATCCAAGGACTAGCAGAAATAAACATGGAGCGCAGAACCAGAAGCCCTCAGCACAGCTGGTGTGGCAAAAGAAAAAGGGAAGGGAAGGGGAGAGGAGGGGAGAGCAGAGGATGGGAGGGAGGAATGAAGAAAGGAAGAGACACACACTTCTTTAATTAAAAGCTCTAATGCTTTCCCAGGGTCTGTGGACCCTTGAGTATCACACACTGGGCCTAATAGGTGGGAGCTCTGGCATGACTTTCTCGATACCTCTATCTAGTTCTATGCTTAGAAGAATTAAAGTCGGAATTTTTCTTCAAATCACACTTGTTGGCCTTCACCAGGTGATTTCATTTCCAATGACAGCTGGGCTTTGATGGAAAGCTGACCTGGGCTGTGAGTGGGGGTTGCCCCTGCCTTCCTGCCAGCAGCTCCCTGGGGCCCTCTGAGACCTGCAGGGGGAACTTTACACTTTTCAGGGAGTAGAAGGAATGAGGAGGTTTGTGCCTTCAGCCATTTAGTCTGCCAGCCTAGGAGTGTTGCAAAGCAGGTGCTGCTGATGGTAATTACGAAAGGTTGCATACATCCATGATTTACAATCTGGATCTAAAGCCAAAAATTCCTTCTCATGTGCCGGTTGACCCTCTTCCCTTCCAGACTCCAACCACACTGCTGGAATGAAGGGCCTGGACCAGCTCCCTAGCCCGTAACCTCCCTGGGGCTCTGAGCACAGCACTCAGCCACACAAAGGACTGTCCTGCTCTTCCCCAGCTCACAGTTTTTAATGCTCAGTCTGAAATGACCTTTAAAAAGCCAGATAATATTTTATTTACCTTTTTTCTCCCATTTACTGGTAAATGTTAATGAAGGTAAGAGATTCAAATTCCTGCTAATAAAATACTTTAATTGACTCAAGTGCAACCATAACTGTAAATTGGCTACTTCCCTTTCCCCTTCCCTTCCCCCAGGCTGCAGCCTATGAGATTTTGGAAGGGGACAGCAACACTTTTCTTTTGTGCCTTCTGGGTTTCACATACAGCTTGCAAACCCTCTACTCCAAGATGGGCAACAGGAGTGACTTTGGATTGCTCCTCTTGACAGACCCAACTGCTCTCTGCTTACCCATTGCTTCTCTCCATTGATATCTCTGGGATTGATACAAAGCATCACCACCTCCAGGAAGTCTTCCATGATTCCTACATGCCTCTTAACCACCTCCCAAGTGGTCAGAGCATTTGGAGACTTTCCTGGTCCCACTTCTCAATTCTATAAACTTTATTCTCTCCCTCACATCACAAGCCTATGGATAGTTGGTGCTCAGTAAGAGTTGGTTAATTTTAATAAACTGATTTGGGTGAGAAGAAGGGAAAAACCAATTTTTTCTCCTTTTTATCCTACTCCAGCACGTTCTTAAAAAACGTTTATTAAAGACTAGAAATTGAACTCCCATTTGACCCAGCCATACCACTCCTGGGAATCTACTCTGGGAAACCAAAAATATGCAGCGGAAACACCAACCCTACTTTTATGTTCATAGCAGCATTATTCACAATAGC
>JAJIBD010035573.1:0-39961 GCA_021461705.1 Cryptotis parvus
TTTAGACAGATTTTAACTTTCCTTTTTTATCCTTAAACTTTTCCTCTTTTTCTTTAATCTCTTTTTTTTTTTTTTTTTTTTTTTTTTGCTTTTTTGGGTCACACCCGATGATGCTCAGGGGTTACTCCTGGCTCTGCACTCAGGAATTACTCCTGGCGGTGCTCGGGGGACCATATGGGATGCCAGGGATTGAACCCCGGTTCGGCTACGCACAAGGCAAACGCCCTACCCGCCGTGCTATCGCTCCGGCCCCTAGTCTCTTCTTCTATCTTGAGGAGCATCTGAAGTCACTAGCTGAATGAGAATCTTAGCTGAAAGATACTTCTGAATCCTTTTGTTTTTCCTTCACTGGCTTCTCAGAATAAGTTTGGTTTTTCTATTTAGTAGCTCTTTAAAGATTCTAGTAATCTTTTGGGCTAGAAATTTGTTACTTTCTTTTTGTGAGTTTATTTTTGTTTTGAGCCAATGTAGGACCTGGGTCTTACTCCTCGCTCTACACGCAGGGGTCACTTGTGGCAATGCTTGGAAAACGGATCAAACCCAGGTTGGCCACGTGCAAGGCAAGCACTGTACACACTGTACTATTACTCCAGTCCTGAAATTTGTTACTTTCACAGTAAATTTTTTGACTCTATTATTTGAGATTGGAGAATCTTGCTCTGTTCAGTTTGAAATACAAAATATGTTCTTATTTTATCTTTTATGTTTATCCTCACGCAGGTGAGAAAGTGAGAATGACCCATCAAAAAGTCCAGAAACAAGTGCTGGTGGGGGATGTGACCACAAAGGAACTCTTATTCGTTCACTGCTGGATGGGACTGTTGCTTGGTCTGGCCTCTTTAGAAAGGTTTGGAGACCTCAGAAAATTAAGACTAGAGATTTCCTGTGACTCTGCAATCCCAGCCATGGGCATTTACCCCCAAGAATATGAAAAACATTTCATTTGAAAGGACATTTGTACACATGACATATTAGCCAAGATATGGAAACAACGCAAGTGCCCACTAACAGAAGAAATTGTATGTTTATATGCAGTGAAATACTACTGCAACTTAGGGGTAATGGAAGGGTATCATGCTAGGTGAAGTGAACAGAAAGGAAAAGATAAACATCAGATGATCTCAGTTGTGAAGTATGAGGAAGTAAAACAAGGGATTAACAGTTGAGAATTAACTCTCAATGGAAACTACTGTGAAGTCAGTCCGTAGACGTGCCCTAAGGACGTGGGGCTGGGGTAGCAGAGGGACCTGCACACCCTTGCGCTGGGCCGGGGAGCAGTACTGCACATGCTTCAGTTTAATTATTAAAAATAATGAAGTGAAGTCTCAAGATCATTTCTAGCCGGAATCAAAATTAACTTCTCTTTTCATTTTGATTACTCACTGACCTTAATTCCTTAGCATTAGGACTAAAAAAATAGTTGAAGCATTCTCTAACTTTGCTAAATTTGAACCTTTTTAACCCCCCTATTATTATTCATTTTCAGGCTATTTTATTTTAATCAATGTATATTCAGTCAGACTGAATGTAAAGTTTTGTAAAGCTCTTTTGTAGTACTTTGTGGGGGTTTTTTTTTTTGTTTTTTTTTTTTGTTTTTTGTTTTGCTTTTTTGGGTCACACCCGGCGATGCTCAGGGGTTACTCCTGGCTCTGCACTCAGGAATTACTCCTGGCGGTGCTCGGGGGACCATATGGGTTGCCGGGGATCGAACCCTGGCCGGCATGGGCCGGCTGCGTGCAAGGCAAACGCCCTACTCGCTGGGCTATCGCTCCGGCTCCACTTTGTGGTCTTTTAAAGTCTTCATTCAACCCAGTAAAACCATCTTGCAGAGTGGTCAACAGTCTTAAATAGCAAAAGATTTCCTGATAGAAGAAAACAACCCACTTTCTAAGAAACTGACCTTGAGCCAGAGGAGGCAGAATAACGTTCCTCTAAATTCCAAATTAAACAGGGGGTCAGACTTGAGTCATAACTCCTTGAGAACTTATGGAATTGACTAGACTGACCTGTGTGCCAATTATTATTTATCGTGACTGTTGTGAGTGTTGTTATAATTCAAGTTTAAAGGTTTGGGAATTTTGTGGTTGGGAGATACTTTTTAAAGTAAAGAACTAATGTTGGTGCAGTGTTTGTCTTAGTTTGGTTCTGAGATTTTGATTCTTCAACTGTATGAAATTTTGCTGTGGTTTGAAAGTGGTGTCTGTCTTACTTGGTAATCTGTATATTTGGTACTGCGCATATAATTTTAAACTGCTGTTTTCAGCTTCCTACATGCCAGGCATGCCAGCTGGAATCCCTGCGTACCCCACAGGATACCCTCCAAACCCCAGGTAATGCAAAGTTCCTTTATGGCTTTGTAGAGCTTCGTTTGCTTTAGAATCAAAACATAATGGTTTCTGACTAGGGTGTTAATTTAGTCACAAATTTTTTTTTTTTTTTTTACTTTTTGGGTCACACCCGGCAACGCTCAGGGGTTACTCCCTGGCTCTGCACTCAGGAATTACTCCTGGCGGTGCTCGGGGACCATATGGGATGCCGGAGATTGAACCCGGGCCGGCCGCATGCAAGGCAAACGCCCTACCCGCTGGGCAATCGCTCTGGCCCCCTAGTCACAATTTTTTTTTTAATTTTTGTTTCAATGTTTCTTTTTATTCTGTATAATTTGATATTTGGTTGAAACTGAAAAATAAAGCATAATTTAGTCACAATTTAATGGAATGTAAACTGGGTTTATTAGTGAAATACTGTGGTACCTAGTTCAAAAAACTTTTTCTATCCTAGAGAAAGATAATTTCATTTTCTTTACAAAAGGAACAGGGTAAAGTAATCACATTGATCTTGATTATTTTGGACCTTAAAATCCTGTTCTTGGGGCTGGAGCAATAGTACAGTAGGTAGGGCATTTGCCTTCCACACAGCCAACCCAAGTTTGATCCCCAGCATCCCATATAGTCCCCCTGAGCACCACTAGGAGTAATTCCTGAGTGCAGAGCCAGGTGTAACCCCCTGAGCATCGCTTAGGTGCTGTGACAGAAAAAAAAATCTTTTGTTCTTAGATCCTCATCCAGTTGTAGATAGATGAAAAAATTAATTGATTGCCAGTTATAATGAATTCAGTCAAGGAGTTAAAGGTACTATTTTTATATTTTAAAAAATTTCTGTAACTTACAGAGAGCCATTAATAATTTATATGCTATTCTATGTGACTCTTTCAATTCATTGTAATGAATTTAGCACGTAACTCATTCAATTCATTGTATGAGAGTATGAGAGAGAGAGAGGGGGGAGAGGGAGGGGGAGAGGGGAGGGGAGGGAGGGAGGGAGGGAGGAGAGAGAGAGAGAGAGAGAGAGAGAGAGAGAGAGAGAGAGAGAGAGAGAGAGAGAGAGAATGTATTTGTGTGTTTTTCTGGGCTTGCACTTTACTGCTGAACCATAGCCCTGGCCCTTTTGCGGGAGTGGGAGGAGTAAGCTATACCTGGAAGTTCTCAGGGCTGATCCCAACCTATGCAGGCAAGAGTTATTTCGTGTCCTGTGATCAAGTCAGGGTTAGCTGCATGTAAGCAGTCTCTCTCTGTTTGTGTTGGTTTTTGGGCCACACCTGGTGGTACTCGGGGCTCCACTCCTGGTTCTGTATTCAGGGATCTCTCCTGACAGGCTCCGGGGACTATATGTAATGTCAGGGATCAAACATTGGTCTGCTATGTGCAAGGGAACGCAGCTATACTATAGCCTACCTATACTATATTTATTTTACTGAAGAAAAACTCAATTATTTTTCTTAAGTATTTTACTTAAGGAAAACTCCAAGCTTAATTATGGAGGAGAAATTGAGCAAACTCAGTAAAGAAGCACACAATTCTCTGCAATTAGAGCTATATGCCTAGAAGAGTTTTATTTAGCAGTATGATTAGAGTGTCTTTGAAAAGGTATGAAAGATGGGAGAAGCTTCAGAGGAAAAAAATAATTATCCCAGTTTTCAAAAATGCAGATTCAGAAGACGGGGGATCAGGAGAGAGAGTTCAGTGGGTGAGCTGCCTTTCTTACACACCCTGACGTGTATGCGGCTCCTGCCGTCCTGCATAGTCCCCTGAACCTGCCAAGGGAGATCCCTGATAACAGAGCCAGGAGTAAGCCCTGTGCTCAGCCAGGCGTAGCCACAAACATTTCCCACCACCACCACCACCAAAAAAAAGAAATTGTACAAAGACATTGTTTTTTTTGCAGTGTTATTTCATGGATTGCTAGAGATTAGAAAAGAAGGTTCCAAAGCTAAGGCTATGGCTCAGGGCACTGGTGTACGTTCTTTGCAGGTACATCTGATTCCTCTGAACACCACACAGGAGTAGCCCCTGAACTCTGCTGGGTGTCGCCTAGAGCCAAGATTATTCTATTAGCCTTTAGCATCTACCCATTAGAAACAAAATGTTTCACTTCTAATTTTCGGTTTTGCTTTTATATTAGTAGATTAAAGAATGTCATAAAGTGAACCTTTAGCAAGTTAGATAGAAATTTTTTGCTGGGAACAAATTTTTTTAGGGGGAGGTGCTTTTTGAGTCACACCTGGAGATGCTCAGGGGGTTACTTCTGGCTCTGCACTCAGGAATTTCTCCTAGAGGTGCTCAGGGGACCGTATGGAATGCCAGGGATCGAACCTAGGTCGGCTCCATACAAGGCAAATGCTGTTCTCTGTACTATCACTCGGGCTCCTTGCTGGAAACAAATTATAAAGCATAAGCTGGCAATACAAATAGAAACATCTTTGGACCACTCACTGCCCTGAAAAGGGCACTATGAGCTTTAGCTCTTGCTCTCGGTCTCTGTGGTGGCTTATTTTCCTCCCTTCCCTCTGTCAGTGACTCACATACTTGCTTGGTTGTGGTGCTCATGCCATTGGCTGCGGTCTTTGTCCAGGGTTACACTCTTCAGGTATGGTGATTGTAGTGCTTCTCGAGGGCTCACACATGGGTCACAATGCTTACGGGGAGTGGCACACTTTGTTGCAGCGCCAGAATTCCCAGACAGAGCTGCTAGGACTATGCCCGTTGCTTGTGAGTAGTGCCAGAGACTCTTAGTCCTACATTTGCAGTCCCGGCGCTTTTGGTCCTGAGCCGTTGTTGAACCCCCTATTGTCTTTCTCATTTTTTGAATTATTGTTGCAAGGACCACATACCAGACTGACACTCAGGCAGTTCTGCAAGGATGGTGTGTGTGGTGCCAGGATTTAAAACCAGGGCCTTGCATGTGTAAGACCTGTGCACTGGATATTTTTTTGAACCATATCCCTAGCTTATTTATCCTTATTCTTCATTCTGTTTCATGCAAACCTGAATATAAGTTAATAGCAACAATAATAATCCGCTTATTATAAAACGCTTATGTTGTTTCAATTAGCAGTCTAAGTGTTAGCAATACTAATTCTAATCTATCCACAGTTCTGCGGGCAAAGTATTTTTTATCCCCATTTTATATTGGAGGAAAGGTGCATCTTAGAGAAGTTAGATGCTGGTAAACAACAGAGATTTGAGTCTCTTCTTCCAAGTTAGTTCCTTCCGACGTGGCAGCCTGAGCCCTTGTTGTGTTGCCCTGGGTTTCCCTGTGTGCACTGCCTGGATCTGCATTAGGAGTTGTTTTATTTAATCTACTAGGAGATGAAGTCCATTGGTTTCCACCAGAATTACAATTGCAAGGACCACATGCCATTACCATTTTAATGTATGATCGGGTTTAAGTCATGCTATTCTCTCACTTTTGGATATTCGTTAAAATAAATTTAGGAAAGCTTGAGGGGAGTAGGGGGTGTGGAGCCCAGATATTCAGCTATAGAGCACCTGTTTTGCAGGCACTACTCTGGTAATGCCAAGAATTTGATCCCTTAGAACAGTCTCAGTGCTGAGGCAGAAGATTTGCCACATCACTGGACCTGGAGTGATAGGACAGAGGATAGGGGTGTTTGCCTTACACATGGTCAACCCAGGTTCAGTCCCCAGCATCCCATTTGATCCCCTGAACACCAGGAGTGATCCTTTGAGTGCAGAGCCCAGAATTACCCCTGAGCATCAGCGGGTGTGGACAATACTCAAAATACAATATTTGCCATACACTGCAGGTTTGCTTAAACACCACAGCTAAGGTGAATGACCCAGAGCAAGCACCATAACCAAAAAACAAAGAATGACAAAAGTAAATCCAGGGTCACTAATGAAATTTCAATAGAGCTTAGCTTGAATAGACACCCATAGCCGTGCTAGAGCGATAGAACAGGGGCTTTGCAACACCTCAAACGATCTCCCAGGCCCACCAGGAGTGACTCCGGAACCAAGAATAAGCCCTAAGCACTGCCTGGTACGGCAAAAAAAAACTGTAGCTCTAAAACTAGCCAGGCAACAACATGTATCATCCTAATATTTCGTATTTTTTGTTCTTTTTTTCAGTGGTTACCCAGGCTGTCCTTATCCACCTGGTGGTCAGTATCCTGCTACAACAAGTTCCCAGTACCCTTCCCAGCCTCCAGTGACCACCGTTGGTAAGTGCCCTTCAGAATTGTTTTCCACACCTAAGGAAAATCCTTCTCCCTCTGCAAACTATATTTCACTTTAATATGACTTTTCCTCTCTAGAGGGAAAAATTTAATGGTCAGCTAGTATAATTTTAAAATATGAAGGAATTTACCATCATTAAATGAGCTTTCTACTAGGATATAAAAATTTTATCGGTTTTTCTTATTCATGTTGTATTTAAAATAGATGAGCATCTTTAGAAAAAAGCGTCATTGGAAATGTGTGGGTCAAATAAGTCAAATTACTAAAAACTAGTAATTCTCTCTGTGTTGTTTTTTAGTTGCCTGCAATACAGTTTTGTTCCACTGAAAAAGTAAAAGTTAAAGAGAGTACATCTGTGGGCTCCCAGCCCTTGGCAAGCCTATCTGCCACCACATGTACCGTTCTTTACCTTCCTCCTCCTGTCAGAGATAACTGATCTGTATTTCTGTCTAAAGCTGATTTCTCCTGTATTCTACCCCATTAATGTATGCAGAAGTTTCATCTCAGCAATTTTCTCCCTCGTCACTAAGCCCTCACTGTTTCAGTCCCCTTTGTTGCAGGATTCCTTGAGATAACTGTCTCTACTCACTAACTGCAGTTCTCTCTCTCTCAGGCTCTCTCCATCTGGGGTCTTCTTTACAGCATTTCACTAAAACTATTTCACTAAGACTTCCAATGACTTATGAAGATAAACTCCAACAGCCCGTTTTCCTTCTCTGGTTACTTGTCTTAGCAGCATTTGACACTGATACAGGTATACCTATATGTAAGTTCCTCTCTGACTTTCTAAGACCCTCGCGTCACTTTGTATTTCTCTTATTTTACTCATTCTTGATCTTCTTCAGCGGTCCCTTCCTTCTTGGTGTTAGAGTACCGGCTAGCTTGCTCAGCCCTTCTCTATGCTACCTCTTCTGGTTATCGCTGTCTAAATATCGCTATCTAAATATCATCAGTTCCCAAATTTGTCTCTCCAGCTTTCCCCTGAGCTTCACATTCTTCTATCCTCCTGCCTTTGCAGTATCTACTTGGTCATTTTTTTTCTACTAGATACGTAATAGATATCTCGAAGTCAGCATGACAAAATTCAACTCAGTAGCTCTGTACAGCTTCCCTTTCTCCATTGATCAGTAGCTTGGATATCATACTCAATTTCTCTTTTAAAACCTGTTGTTTAGGTATGGAATGATAGCACAGAGGGTAAGGTGCTTGCCTTGCTAGCAGCTCACCCAGGTTTAATGTTTGCCATCTTGTATGGTCCGCCAAGCACTGCCAGGAGTGCAGAGCCAGGAGTAACCCCTGAGCATGCAGGGTATGTATGGTAAATTAAAAAACCAACCCTGTTGTCTTTATATATATATATATTTGATTGTATCGAGTGCTGATCCACCATCAGCGCTTCAGAGCATTGTAAAACATGTTTCTGTCCTTGGTTCCCCAGGTGGTCCTATTAAAACATAGCCTGTCACTGCTCAAAACTCTCCGGTGTATCTCCATTTTCCTGAAAGTCTAAATCAAAGTGTGTAGGCCTAGAAGACCCTCTGTGATCCTCTCATTTTCTCCCAGACTCTTCCTCCTCCCCTGCCCAATTTTTTTCCCTCTGACCTTGTCTCTGTACTCTCCTGTCCTAGGATTTGTCCACTGCTTCCTTTGCATGAGCAGTCTTGCCTACCCTGCCCAGTCTTGGACCACTCGCCCAGGTCCACACAGTGCACGCTTCCTGCATCCCAAACAGGGATTCAGGCACTGAATTATGCCCGACTGTTCTGCTTAATGCCCAAATGAATTCAGAATTCTTGTGGATGTTTTCTCATACTTTTTTTGTAAATTATAATCATCCTGTAATTATCATGACCTCCAGTCCTCACCTCCACCCTCCAAAAAAAGAGTATTTTACTGTTTTCTGATGTTAAGAGATTAATTCAGAGGTTCCCAAACTTAATGGCCTACTACTGTCACCCTTTCAGGGGTCAAAAAAAAAATCGCGTCTTCCTGGAAATCTGCCTTCTTTAAGTGAGCAAATAGAAAGTGGCCCCCGTTGCATGTGAGACCACCACCTTTCTGGCTGTTCATGCCTGGAGTGTGAAAGGCAGTGGTACCACCCTCTCGGGGAACACTGCTCTAGTTATTAGGGCTCTCGTGTATGGTTTTATTGACATGTGCTCTTCCTTACTATAATATATTCTTGTTCTACAATATAATTTAAATGATTTGAGTTAAAAACTAATGAAGGAAAGTCTCTTGATCCTCTAGCAAAGCACAGTAAACCTGGCTAAGCTCTCCGTTTGGTTCAGGTATCATTAGTAAAATGGAAATAGTGCTTTGTGTTGCCTTGTTTCTTCTGAGATGACAGTATAATCCCTTTGTTTTGAGTCGGTATTTGTTAGCTCATTTTTTTTTTTTTTTTTTTGGGGGTCACACCCGGCGATGCTCAGGGGTTACTCCTGGCTCTGCACTCAGGAATCACTCCTGGCGGTGCTCGGGGACCATATGGGATGCCGGGATCGAACCCTGGCCGACACAGGCCGGCCGCATGCAAGGCAAACGCCCTACCGCTGGGCTATCACTCCGGCCCCATTTGTTAGCTCATTTAAATACTGTAGTTATGAAGTATCATATAGCTTATAATATGATTTTCATGTATCAAAAATAGAAAAATGGATAAATAATATATTTAAAATAAAATGTAATATATATGATTTTAGAACTGGTTATTGAAACCGACTGAACCCAGGCTTCACATAAAAGTATAAATAATCTTTTTTTTTTGGGTCACACCCGCAATGCTCAGGGGCTACCTCCTGGTGGTGCTCAGGGGACCATTCGGGATGCCGGGATCGAACCCAGGCCGGCACAGGCCGGCCGCATGCAAGGCAAACGCCCCTACCCGCTGGGCTATCGCTCTGGCCCAGTATAAGTAATCTTTATTGTACTTCCTTAAAGAGTACTTTCTTAGGAAACTTAGAACTATTTTTGATGTTATATTGAAAGTCCTCTAATTCATTTTGTTTTCTATCCCTTGTTGCTTCCATTCTACTTGTTTATATTTTATTATACTGAATTGAATGCAAGCCATACCCTGTGGTGCCGCAGGGCTGCTCCAGGGTGCATGCCAGAGGTCACTGCAGAGATGTGACCTGTCGCACGCGCACGCAGCCTGTTGAGCTGTTTCTTCGAGTCCTCTATTTTAATAATAGATTGTGCAAAACATTGTTGAATTTGAAAATTATAATAAAGGAAAGCAAACACCTTAAAGTATTATTTATGCAGTATCTGTAGGCAAAATTTTCACACTGTTAATGGTCATCAGGATTTGTGTGGTCACGCTCTGTTACTAAGGCCCTGAGAAGGAATGAATGTGGTTATTCTAGGATTTTGTGGAACTTAATAGTTTTAATTTTTTTATTTTTGGGGGTCACACCTGGCAATGTTCAGGGGTTACTCCTGGCTCTGCACTCAGGAATTACTCCTGGCGGTGCTCAGGGGACCATATGGGATGCCTGGGATTGAACCTGGGTCGGCCAGATGCAAGGCAAACGCCCTACCCTGCTGTACTATCGTTCCGAACCCCTAATAGTTTTAGTTTTATGGTATAACATGAGCACTTGTTTGGAGATGTTAATTAAATTTACTATTGGTGTAAGTATCTCCGCAAGTATTGGTTTTTAACTACCTCCAACAATATTGAAGTTAAAGAACTATGTAAGAATGGATGAGACAACATGGCCCAGTGATGGAGAAACATGTTTTGCCTAACTTAGGCCCTAGACTAATTCCATCCCCAACCCCTGACACCAGAGTGAATGGGTGTGAGAAGGGAGTGGTTAGTCTCTTCTGAGAAACCAGTGAAGAGTTTTGAGACTAGGTGCAAATTTTGGACAAAATACTAAAAGAAAATCAGAACAACCCCCTTAATCCCCCCCATTACCACCCCCAAATCCTTGACAACCAAAAAATTAAAATTCTGTGTAGGTTCAATTATATGTTGTTTTTGTTTTGTTTTATGCTTTTTGGGCTACTCTGACTGTGCTCAGTCAGGACTGACTCCTGGCTCTGTGCTCAGCGATCAGTGCTGATGGGCTTGGGGACCTTATGGGATGCCGGGGATCCAGCTTGGGTCTGCTGCATATAAGACAAGTTCCTTTTCCCTCTACTACCTCTCCAGTCCCCTAAAATGTATGCTTGTTTATTTCAATTTTCCCTTTCTCATTGCTGTTTTTGCAATGACCAGCGACAACCACACTTGGCCTGGTACTTGACGCTGACTTGATTGATTGTGATACTTACATACTGATTTTAGTGCTGGCTGGGGCTTACACCCTTCAATTATAGCACTCACACACAAACTGATTTCTGGTGCATTGAAATCCATTATGGAGCCAAACCCTCAGAACCGTTGGGATCACACTCAGGTATGTGGGGTGGTGTCAGGGATGGCATTTTCAGCTGTACTGCATCATTACTGCAAGGGAGGGCAAATCTCCACCTCTGAGCTGTCTGGGCCCTAAAGTTTTCCTAAAAATAGTGTTTTTGTTCGAATTTGGCAGATAAATTTTGCAAGTTGGTATTGCCAAAACAAGAACTTAAACCTCTGGTTGTTTTCATTACTAAAAAATTTCTAACTTAAAATTCCATATTAATCTTCGAGATACAGGAATCAAAACCAGGATCTTACACATGCAAGGCATGCATTTGGTTCCCAAGTCACATCCCTGACCTTTGAACTGTGTTTCTTTTTTTTTAAGTATTTTATTATACCACCGTGAGATATACAATTACAAAGATATACAATTAAAAAGTTCATATTTGGCTTTTGGTCATACAGTGTTCCAGCACCCATCCCTCCACCAGTGCCCATCTCCCACCACCAACTACCCAGTTTTCTCCCCCTCCCCCAGCCCTCCTCCATGGCAGGTTCTTTCTTTCCCTTTCTCTCTCTTTCTCTTTTCCTTCCCTTCCAGACTATGGATTACAGAACATACATTAAAGGGTTGTCATGTATATCTTTTTGCCTGTATTTAATGCTCAGTTCTAGGTTGGTATTAGTACCCTCGACAATTGTTAGCACACTGTTCCATTTTCAGTCTTATCTAGCCTCTGACTCCCACATGTTTGTGATAATTTCCACCTTTGACAAGACCTCCTGTTACAAGGTCATGTTTCACTTGACCTTGGATATTGGTATTATAATATGTACATATATATGTCATGCAAATAAATGCAGTCATTCTGTAGCTGTCTCTCTCCTTCTGGCTAATTTCACTCAACATAATCTTCTCCATGTCCATCCATTTATAGGCAAATTTTATAACTTCATTTTTCCAAACAGCTGCATAGTATTCCATTGCGTAGATGTACCAAAGCTTCTTTATCCAGTCATCAATTTTCAGGCACTCTGGTTGTTTCCAGATTCTGGCTATTGTGAATAGTGCTGCTATGAACATAAAAGTAGGGATGGTGTTTCCGCATGCATATTTTTTGGCTTCCCAGAGTAGATTCCCAGGAGTGGTATGGCTGGGTCAAATGGGATGAACTTTTTTTTTTTTTTTTTTTTTTTTTTTTTTTGCTTTTTGGGTCACACCGGCAATGCTCAGGGGTTTCTCCTGGCTCTGCACTCAGGAATTACTCCTGCGGTGCTCAGGGGACCATATGGGATGCCGGGGAATCGAACCCTGGCCGGCATGGGCCGGCCAGCCAGGCAAACGCACCCCTACCCGCTGGGCTATCGCCTCCGCCCCTGAACTGTAGGGCTTAAATTCTTGACCATGGTCATATTTGAGAGATGAAAAGGAATGCGTGTTTATTTTACGCTAATGCATATACCAGAAGGAAGCAGAAACAGATATAAATATGTAATCATTTGTAGCTTTTCTGGGCTGAAAAAGGCACTCAAGAGAAGGTTTGGTCTCCAACTGGGCAGTTCCATGTAAGATGCCAAACCCTATTAGATAAGAAAGTGTCTTATGGTACGGTCTTATTTTCCGTCTTGATTTATGCATGATGCCATCTGTTGACAGATCTGGGTATGGTTGGAAATTATAGTCCTTATTAAGAAAAAGTAAATATTAACAGTCAAGAATAATACCATATATGGTCAAGAATAATACCATAGTATTATAATACCAAATAGTCATTAAATAATACCAAATAGTCAAGAATAATACCATATATGGTCCAGTGTGTTAGACAGAAAAGTATGTATGGTACCATTCAGTGAAACTGCTACATGTTACGAGTGTAGTGAAAGTCAGTGGACTATCTTCTTCATGAAGTTCACTTAAAGAGGGTCCCTATTTACCATACTAACTGCCAGAATATCAAGGTCTGGTTTCTCTCCAGAGTCTATCAGAGTGTTATAGGTGTTAGAATCCCCAAGTCTTTGGGGCTTACTAAGATAACTGAGACAGGAGGCTGTTAATAAAATAGGGTGCTTCTCACTTAAGACTTAACTGTGATAAATAAAAAAAAAATGTTTTTCTGGCACTTCAAATTAGTTGAGACTCTTAAGAAATAGGCTTGCTTTTCCAGCCTCCATGTCCCTCCCCCTGACACACATCTCACTTGTCTCTTTCTTTGCTTGCCTATTTCTACTCTGGGGAAGCCTGTGTCTCTCTTGAACACGCACTTCTCCCTTTCTCTCCTATTACATCTTTCTAAATAAGCTTCAGTAAAAACTGCCTTGATAGGGCCCCCATTTACCCTCCCCAAGAAAAGTCTTTAAGATCAATTAAGACGTGAATCATGTAGCTAATACATTTCTTGAGCTATAGTTTGTTGAATCAAATAATCTTTGGTTTGGGGAGCACACCTGGTACGCTCAGGGTTACTCCTAGTCCTGTGCTCAGCAATCATTCCTGGTGGACTCAGGGATCATATGGGATAAACACAAGGATTGAACCCTGGTCATCTGTATGCGAGACAAGCACCTTAACTACTATACTATCTCTCCAGCTCCTATTTATTTTTATCGCTTTTTGTTGAAGTGCCATAATTACAATTACTGTTAATTATACATTCTATGTTTACATTGTTCCATCATCACATTCATCACCAGGGTGCCCGTTACCCTCCATCAGTGTCCCAGGGACACATACGTCCCCAGCCATCATCTCCCTTACCCTCACGTGAGCTCAGTTCCTGTAGATCAGTGTCCATTTCCAGTGACTTTGGCTTTTTGTTGCTCCCTTTACTGTGTTTATATGAAGGATCTCTTTTTTATTATTGTGGCATTGGTGACACCTACACATATATGATTAAAGCTAAACTTCTGAAATCCCACACAATTGTAAATCAGTGATAAATTGAAAAATTTTTTTTCAAAACTTTTTCTTTCGTATGGATATAAAACTTGAAGATTAATAGTGTATGTAATACCATGTTAATAGAGTATAAAATTAATATGAAATAGGTAAGTCCTGCAATATACAATTTAGTAAGACTGAAGAGAGGAGATTAAGAATTTTTAAGGGTTGGTGTGATAGTACAGCGGTTAGGACACTTTCCTTTTCACATGACAAACCCATGTTCAATCCCATAACCACATATGATCCCACAAGTCCCACCCCGGGCCACACTGACACAATACATGCACTGCAGCACAGAGGCTCCACCCATGCCCAAATCTCATACAACTGCTTTTGGTATTTCCAGTACAAATAACTACATTAAACTTTTGGTTTTAGAAACTTTCCCTTGACGTGCTAAGCCTTGTCATGATTTCTTTCTGAGACTAGAAAAGTTTATCTCATTATTTGCTCCTACCTCA
This sequence comes from Cryptotis parvus, assembly GCA_021461705.1. Taxonomy (NCBI): domain Eukaryota; kingdom Metazoa; phylum Chordata; class Mammalia; order Eulipotyphla; family Soricidae; genus Cryptotis; species Cryptotis parvus. Next base: position 14,302 of record JAJIBD010035573.1, read on the forward strand.
TTTGGGTAGTATATTCCTTTTCCTAAACAGTATTAACCTGCTTCGCAAGGGCTCATTTCAGGATGTTTTTGTTGGACCCAGAAAGCGGCTGACCTGGGTTCAATACTCGCATCTCTTGGTGCCCCAAGCACTGCCAGGAATAATTCCTGAGTGTAGAGCCAGGAATAACCCATGAGAATCACCAGGTGTGACTCAAAAAAGCCAAAAGAAAAATAAATAACATAATGTTTTTTTTTTTCTTTTGGGCAACCTGGCAGTTTCCCAGCTACGCCCCGCCACCCCACCGAACACCCCCCCCCCCCGTTTTGTTTTGGGCCCACTATTACCCTTTTTTTTGCCATCTACCCGGTCCTTGACTTGAAACTTTGAGTAGTAAACAGGTTTTCCGGAACAATCTCTGTGATACTCAGCCAACTAAGCCAAAAAGATTCAGTGCTAGCCAGATGTTAACATTGGGGATCACCAGGTTTAACCCAGCTATGCTGGGGCCATATATTGGTTGCTACAGTTTGAACCTGGGTCCTGGCACACCCAAAATTGTGTCCCTTACTCCCCAGCTTCTTGAGTTGATCTTTAAAGCAAAACACTAGAAAACTCTGTTGCTTAATTTTAACTACAGCCGCCACTATGCTAACCAAAGCATACTTTTCATATGATTTGTTTTTCCATTTGGAGGCCACACCAGGTGATGCCAAAAGGCTTACTCTTGACTCTGCACTCAGGAGTCACTCCCTTTGGCATTGCTGGGGAACCATTTGGGATGCTGGGGACTTACCTGCATTGGCCACTTGCAAAGCAAGCACACTTCCTGCTGTAATATCTCGCCAGCCCCAGTGTGTTTTATTTTCTTTTTCGCTTTGTTTTTTAGGCCATACCCAGTAGTGCTCAGGAGTTACTCCTGTCTCTGCACTTAGGTCCCTGGCAGTGCTCCCGAGTCATATGGGATACCAAGGATTGAACCAGATTGGCTGAGTGCAAGGCATTTGCCCTGCCTGCTGTACTATCACTTTGGTCCTAAAATGAATTTTACACTTAAAGAAAAGATTTCTAGAAAAAACCATAGTTCTTTCAAGAACATAAAAAAAAAAAGGTTACATAATGAAGTTGCCAGATGGGGCTGGAGATACAGTACAGCACAGCAGGCAGGGCACTGGCCTTGCATGCGGCTGACCAGGGTAATCCCTAGCATCTCACATTGTCTGCCAAGACCCAGCAGGAGTGATCCCTGAGCTCAGCGATTATATAGATGCATATTCCTCCAGTACTGCTCATCTAAACCTGGGCCTCACACACAGGAGCTCTGCCCAAGACCCGTCTCCACTGCTGAAGGCCCTTTTTTTTTTATTATGAAAGGACTTTGGTAGAACACAGCTATTCATTTTAAGTCTTATTCTAAACTGTTGAAGTGAACAGCCCTATAAGTGGTGCCACTGAATGGTTTCATAGCTATATTGTCCATTCTTTGGTTCATATTTAGTAGAAAAAGGGGAAATGGACGGGCAAGTGGGAATGCTTTTAGTTGGTAACATTCCCTTGAGGGGGGAGCCCAGCGGTAGGGCATTTGCCGCGGCCGGCCGGCGGCCGGGTTCGATCCCCGCACCCTATGGTCCCCGGCACCGCCAGAGTGATTCCTGAGTGCGAGCCAGGAGAAACCCCTGAGCATGCCGGGTGACCCAAAAAAAAAAAAAAAAAAATTCCCTTGAGAGCTAGTACACATGACACGGTTTTCTTGACTCTCTTGTCCAATGCTATTCGGCCCTCCCTGTTGGGCTGTCTTGAATTTAGCTTACAGAAACTGTTCTACCAGCGTAGAGCACCCTGGGCAGCCTGCTCGTGGGTGTAGTAGTGTACACTGACTTATGTGTGGATTTGGGCGCCTCTCCACAGTGTTTCACAGACTTCCTTTGGAAACACCTGCCTCATCTGCAGGGTAAGTAGCATTTTCTTCACTCCTGATCAGTCATTAGTCATGAGTGCAAGTTTACCTGCTGAGGGCTTGTTGTGCTAAATGTTAAAGCCTTTTTCTGCCACAAAAATCCAAAATAAAGATAAATTCTGACTTTTTTTTTAAATTAAGGCCTTACTGCATAGGATTGGTATATGGCTTCAGTGTGATATTCTTTAAATTTTTCTGGAAAAGTTAGCGAATAAATAAATACCTAATTAGTCTCAAACACATTTTTTTAAAAAGCTTTAGGTAATTTCAACAACAGATTTTTTTTTTAAATTAAAGGTAGAAGTGGATTCATTTGGCTTTCTGTGGTTATTTTAAAAGATCTTGACACTGTAGATAAATAAGGAAGTGTCTTGCTTCTGACCCACCTTTTAAGAATGTTTCAGATTGACACTTGTTGCTTATGCCTGCCAGTAGCATTTTCACTTTTTCTCTGTCCTTCTGTCGTTCCTTTCCCTTCATTGTTGTTGTTGCCGCTGCTTCTGCAAATTGTGAGGCTTAGGTGCGTGTGGGGGCCGCAGGGCCATTCACACGCACCTGCTTGAGGTGCTCCCTGGGGTTTGCTGTGGTGCTCATACTGTGTTAGTCAGCGGTCACACTGCTCTCACACACCTGGTTTGATGGGCCATGGATCACTCTCTCTCCCTCTGCCCTCTCTCCCTCTCTCTCTTTCTCTCTCTCCCCCTCTCCCCTCTCTCTGGCTCCCTCTCTCTCCCCTCCTCTCCAGACAGCGCCATCAGCATATTGCCCCATCAGACTCACAGACTCCCTGCGAGGCAGGAGTGTTTCCCGTGCCATAGGGATTATGATAACCTGAATGATTTTGTAGCACTGTCTCTTTTTTTCCATAGGTAGCTACTACTTAGTTACCCTATTTTAGATCTAAGGGTATTTCACTTTTAAAACTAATATTTATGTAAACTGATTTAACTCTTTGTGGTATTTATATTTTATATATGTGGTATTTATATTTTATATTTAAAAAGGATAAATTTTAACAAGGATAAACTTGCTTGTGGCTTTCTTCTTTTTGATACCTGGGATCCAGTCTGGTGCCTCACATTTCTGTGCACTCGACCAGAGAACTGTATCCCTGACCAAGCAATAGCTGTCTTTAAGAAAATGTTTTCCAATTATGGCTGTAAAGACTTTCTGAAGTTTAAATAAAGTGTATTACTCTGGGGGCTGGAGCGATAGCACAGTGGGTAAGGCATTTGCCTTGCACGCGGCCGACAATCCTGAGCATCCCTTATGGTCCCCAAGCACTGCCAGGAGTAATTCCTGAGTGCAGAGCCAGGAGTAACCCCTGAGCATCGCTGGGTATGACCCAAAAAAAAAAAAAAAAAAAGGTGTCACTCTGAGTAAGCTATAAAATACAGGTTTGTAGTCTGGGAGAGAGCTCAAAGAAGTAGTGTGTGTGCTTTGCGTTCACCAGACCTGAGTTAGATTCCTGGCACTTCCATGATCCCAAGCACTGCTGGGAGAAGCCCTTGAGCACTACAGGGTGTCGCCACCCCCAAAAAAAAAAAAAAAAAGAGGAACATTCTGTATTATACACAGAGCTTGGCAAAGAGTTTCACGTGTACGCTTATGAATTGTTTAATGAATTTCCCAAGTTTATGCTTAACATGAAAATAGTGCCATTTGCTCACGTTGTTTGAAATGTTCCTCCTACTGGAGATTGGCCTTTCCTAAAAATGACTATTATGAGAGGAAGTCCTATGGGCTTGACCCATCATCTCCATGAGAGACTCCATTTCTGAGTAGTGTTCTGTGAAGCAGTTGGTATTGCTTAGGTGCTGTAGTTTGCTTTGCGACACAAAGGTCAGCCCACAGGTAATGTGGGTCTCAGCAAGTCACATTGTGAACTAAAAGTGTTTGGCCAACTGGGGCATCCAGGGTCCAGTCTTGGGTACCACAGTGTCTTCCAAGCACTGCTGGGCATGTGCCTGTGTGTGTCCACTGAAACTATGTTTGGCTGGTGATTTGCTTTTGCTGGTGAAATTTGAGACCCGAAAAGTTACTTCACTATCTTGTTTTTGGGAGGTCACTTATAATATACATGAACTTTATATACAGTACTCCAGGACCGTTGGTCATACTTGGCTCTGGCTTAACACAAATTGTAGTGTCAATTTGTTAATTATATAAAGATGACTCTTTTGGACCACACCTGGTGATGCTCAGTGCTTACTCCTGGGGAGCTCAGGGAACCATATGGGGTGCCAGGGATCAAACCCTGGTCACACGTGTGCAACGCAGGTAACCTACCTTCTGACCTTTGGCTCCAGCCCCTAAGGATGACTTAAATATTGGTAGAGTATAGTAGTATACTTTGAAGATACTGGCCTGTGTTACCATTGAATTGTTAGATCAATTAGGTGAAATATTAGTTTAATAATACTTGAAAAGTGTGGCGCGCTGCAGTTTTTTTTCTGCGGCCGCGGCACACCTCTTTGACAGTACTAGATGTTAGGATCATGCTCCTTCCCAGAATCTTTCACATTTATACACTCTATACAGTTCTAGGTTGGTTCTAGCCATTACCCATCATCCTAGTGAGCCTAGCAAGAAACCAGAAAAACCCCCACACCATGAGGTCATTCATTCTCAGCATCCAGACTCCACCCAAGAGAAACCTGATCTTTCCCTGTTGAGTTTCATCAGTAAATGCTCGAGATGACAGTTTCTACTGAGAATATACCACCTACACTGCAGGGCCTGGCAAGCTACCCATGTTTTATTTGATATGCCAAAAACCAGTAACAATTATGGACCTCATTCCCATGTCTTGAAGGAATGGTTTGAGGCTCTTCCTGTTCCTGGAGCAAACAGATGCCCTTGGGCTCTACTAGCGTGAGACAGGACATATGGAGATGTTACTGGTGCCCGCTTGCAAATCGATGAAGAACGGGAGGACAGTGATACAGTGAATACTTGAAAAATTGTGTTTCCTAAGGTGATTGCAATAACTGGTTTTGTTTAAGATTGTTTCTCAAAAATCAAGGTTACTTTTCAATTGCTGCTATTTGGGAGCTGTAAAAGACAGCTTGTATGTGGGGACTTGATGCCTGTCAGTTTGCCACAACTCTTTTAGTGTAATGCTGCTATGCTCTGCGACTTGGCCCAGGGCCTCAATTTGCAAAGCTTGTGCTCCACCACTTTTGAGTCATATTCACAATCCTTATAAATGCAAGACTTATTACAGCAAGCATAAATGTTTTAGTTTCTCAGTGTGCTTGAGGGAGACTTGAGAGAGAGTTACGGGCTTGCTTGCCTTGTATGCACCACCAGGTATGACCCAGAATAATTCCCTCAGGAGAAAAAAAATTGCTTGATATTTTTATTTTTGGCCCACATCCTTGTGCTCAGGAATCATCCTGGTGGGGATCGGTGGACTATATAGGGTGCTGGGGATCCAACCAGTGTCAGCCGTGTACAAGGAATTGCCCTACCCACTGTACTATCTCTCCATCCCTACTATGCCATTATGGTCCCCTGAGAACCCTCAAGAGTAACCCCTGAACATCGCTGGCTGTGATTTCCCCCCAAAAAATTGCTTGAAAAGTGATTTTCCATATCTCCTTAATCTCTTTAAGGTGTCTAAGTTCCTTTAATTTTGAACTTTAATGGGGATAGGTGGCATTGACATTTCATAACTCTGACATAATTCGGGGATGAGATTTTCTGTTTCATTTTGACTCCACACCAAGTGGTGCTCAGAGATCCTGCTGAACTATTGCTTTGGCCCAGGCATTCGTTTTTTAGAAAATAGATTAAATTTATTTGTTTGTGTGTTTGTTTTTGCTGTTTGGGTCAACCTTTTCACACCCAGTGACACCCAGGGGTTACTCCTGGCTCTTCACCAGAAATTACCCTGGCTGTGCTAGAATCTTGCTGATTTTTATCATTACTATTTTGGCTTTTTGGGTCACACCCAGTGATGCTCAGGGTCGGGCGCTAGGTTCCCCTGGCTTTGCCTAAAGTCATCGTTTTTAAAAAACTTTACTTATCTCAGGCACCAATCTTGATCCAGGCTAGAACCCCAGCCGTAGGTCAGATGAACCACCACGTGGAAACTTCCAAGGGGAATAACGCCTGGTGATGCTCCGTGCTGCAGAAGACCCACAGTAGCGGACCCTGCAACTCAGACCTTCCTCCCATTGTTTGGAAAGCAGGGGCAATCCCCCCCTGGAGCTCACCTAGGGCCTTTATGCTAATGTTTTAGCTGGGAAGGCCTTGAAATTAGAGAAGGGGGTTTCTGAGTGGCATGTCACTTTACCAAGGACCAACACCAATGCCAGTTAAATATTTCTCCAAGCCTTCACAATTCTCCTCTACTTCATTGTAGTTTTATATTTTATCAGGGAGCCATGCTTGTTTGTTTGAAAGCAAACAGCATTTCTCTCCTACTATTCCTTACGTGGCCAGGCTAATATGCTGGTAAGATCTAGCTAGTCCCACGCTGATTGTGTAGCATGAAGAATATTTATACCAGCTAGTACAGCATACATGGTCAGATAAACTGCCACATTTAGACTACCCCTTATCTACGAGTGATTTGCGGAGGCAACCCAGAGCAAATGCAGCGGCCCTTAGGAGTCCTGCAACACTCAGGATACTCTCTCTGCACTCAGGAATTACTCCTGGTGGTGCTCGGTACTTCAGACCCACAGTGTGCTGCTCGGCTGGCCCCATGTGGAAGCAACCCATGGAGCTGACCTCCCGGTAAGGGGCTCGGCCATCCCCTGGCCAAGTCCAACATTGCTGCAAGGGTTTGCTCTCATGAGTGGGGGAGAGACCATGCTGGCTGGACTCGGAGTGGAGTTTTGGGCCCTGCCCTTTCCTCCGCCTCCATGCCAGTTGCCCCGGAAGAGAGAGACCCACCCACGCCAGACCCACATGTCCCTTGGTCGCGGCTGCCTTTGCGCGCAATATTTTTATAGGATACTGAATTTTGCATAAGGTTCTTCCCAATTTCTTTCACATTTATACATAGTAAACAGTTATAGACATGTTTTAACTGATACCAGTAAGCCTGGCAAGAAGCCAGAGCAAACCACACATCATGCAGTTAGTCATTCTCAACATCCAGACTCCATAGTTCCTCAGAGCTCCATCCAAGAGAAAACCTGATCTTCCCCCTTTAAGTTTCATCAGTAAATGCTCGGGTTGAGAGCCTTCTGCTGAGACTATACCACCTACATGGTAAAGCCTGGCAAGCTACTGTGTTTTATTTACTTTTTATGCCAAAGTCTAGTAACTATTATGGACATCAGAAGACAACCTGAAGAATGGTTTCGGGCTCCTCCTGTCCCTGGAGCAAGTAGATGCCCTTGGGTTGCACTCTACTTGTGACAGGACTAATGGAGATGTTACTAGTGCCCACTCGAGCAAATCGATGAACAATGGGAAGACAGTGATACAGTGGTGCTCGGAAGACCATACAGGATGTCGGGTATCAAACCCTGATTAGCCACATGCAAGGCAAACACCCTCCCAGCTTTACTATCCCTCAGGCCCTGCTGATTTTATTTTAGCTGGATAACTTTTTTTTTTCAAATTTAATTAAGCACCACTTTTAGACATACAGTTGCAAGATGCTCATGTAGAATTATGGTTCTACAGTGTTCCAACACCCATCCCTCCACCAGAACCCATCTCCCATCACCAGTGTCCCCACCGCCCTCCCCTCCCACACCTCAACTACTTGGCAGGTTCTGTATGTCTTTTTCTCTCCTCTCTATTTCTCCCTCCCGCCTAACTTTCCTACACATCATACAATGCACTACATTAAAGGACATAACTGTTTCCACTAGTTTGATGGACCTCGCGCTACTTAGGGGCCTCATGGTCAGCGTCTGGACAGCAAAGGTGGCGGCTAGTGTGGTGGGCGAGTCTCATCCAGCTGCTTCCGGGACCCCCAGAGGTGATGGGCCCCACTCCCAAAACCCATCTGTCCTCCTGGGAGCCCCATGGTCAGCTAAGCCTGGGAGAGCCGAGATTCCAGCTTCCCCAGCCTCGTGTGAGGCTCTGCATGTTATGGCTGGTCCCCCCAGGGCACCTCCTGGGGGGGGGCCACCAGGCTCGGACAAAATTATGGGGAAGGGCCGCCTGACTCCATCTGACAAATTCCCTGTGATTCCTGCTTCTGGGAGCTGCCTACCTGGGCTCGAACTTGTTTTGCTCGGCTAATCTGGTCTTGAGGTTAGCTGGAGAACTTTCATCTTTGCAGATTCATGTTGTAAATCAACACTTAACAATCAGCTGTTTAGAGGGAATATATAACATTTTAATCCTGTAAGTGTACATCAGTATACTATAACTTCAAATTCTGTTACAGTCTTTCAATTTTAAAGAAAGTTATTAAGTCCACTGCAGAGCTAGCTCACTGGACTAGCACATGATTTATACTTGGGAGGTCCAGTTCAATCCCTGGTACCGGGTGGTATTTCCCAACCACCACAAGTTGTTCCCAGCCTCCCCAGTAGAGCCATTGTGCCAGGACTATTGCCGTCCAGAGAAGCTTTCCCGAGCTTTGCTGTCTAGCTTTCACTTTGTAAATTTGGGGGCTACTCCTGGTGGTACTTACAGGGATTGCCCTGTGCTGGGTATTGGACCCAGCACTTCCCACGTGCAAAAGCCATCACTGGAGTCCCTTGTCCCCATCCCCCGTTCAGAGTTCTTACTGGGATTTGCTTTCACAGACAAAACTGGCCCACCCTTAGTCTCCTGTCACAACAGAAATTACATTACAATGGCATGGTCCAAAGCCCCTACTATAAATCACATCGTTACTGTCTACAGACATGGTCCCCAAATATGTCAAGACAGTGTTATCAGGTCGGGCACAAGGACTATGAGATCAGCCTCTGTAGGCCAAGGACAAAAACCCAGATAAAGCCCAGAAAAGCTCGTTCCTATTATACGGGACTAGCTGTGAAGTATTTCGTTTGAACTTTTGAAAAATTATCTCAAGAAAAAGTACAGAAAGAAAAAGGTGCATTTTAAAAATTAATGTCTGTCCAAAATATCTTGCTGACACAATTTCAAGATGAGACTGGCACCATGGAGTAATGGAAAAGTAGTTACTCACTTATCTAAATATGCTTTGGATCATTACTCATAAACAGGAATTAAGGGGATACCTATACTCTGAAAGACAAAATTTTATATTGTACTAGAGAATATGTTGAAAATTTTTAGCAAAGGGGTGAGTTACTTTAAAATTAATATGACATCAGTGGCCCCATTCACTCTCAATGGAAAAGACATCTCTGAATGCAGCAGTTATGTGTACCTAGGTCGAGAACGCAACATGATAAACAACCTAAAACCTGGGCTGCGCGAGGAGGAAGAGAGCGGCATGGAATGCCTTCAAGAGCATCGAAGAAATAGCTAAAAAGGACAAAGAACCTCCGGCTCCGGGCAAATTTCTTTGATTCCACCATTCTCCCTGCATTACCATACGTCCTCAGAAACCTGGGCCCTACGAAAGCAGGATGAGAATGCTATTCGGGTCTTCCAAAGAGGAATCGAAAGAGCTATGCTTGGAATATCACGCCTCACTCAAATGAGAGAAGGAATCAGAGTGCCGACCTCCGTTGCTGTTCCAGAGACAGGGACACTGTCTCGTTTGCCAAGGCATCGAAAATCAGATGGGCTGGGCATGTAATGTGATTTGGAGATGACTGCTGGACTAGAGCCGTTACCGACTGGATCCCACAGGATGTCAAAAGATCACGTGGCCGCCCACCTACAAGATGGTCAGACTTCTTCATCAAGACCCTGAACGAACGGTTTGAGGCTCTTCATATTCCTGAAGCAGCGAGATGCCATTGGGCTACAATGGCACGTGATAGGGTCCAATGGAAATGTTACTGGTGCCCACTTGAGCAAATTGATGAATAATGGATGTCAAGTGATCAAGTGATGAGATCAGTATTATCTTGATAAAAGTTCCTAATTTGCAGCTTGCGGTTTTTCTGTTTTGAGTCTGTTGTGAGAAACATATATTTCACAACATAAATTACATATATTTCAGAACTCCCTTGCAAAAAAAAAAAAAAAAAGCAAAAATTAAACTAAAAATCATATCATTTGAATTATGGCAACATTTTCTAGTACCAGTTTGGCTGTCCCATTAAAGGAACAGTATCTTTAAAGAATTTGACTTTTTTTTTTTGGCTTAGTTCTTGTGCTGCTCAGGTAAATGGAAACACTGATAATGTTGAAATCTGTGATTGCAAAATACTTCACATTGTTATTCACTTTTCAACACTCTTAAATTTCAATACAACCACCTTTCAAGGCTATAAAGCTGTAGTAGTTTAGTTTCCTCACTTTTCAGGTAGTAGAGATCACTATCACTATCTTCCCATTAATCATCTATTTGCTAGAGCGGGCACCAGTAATATCTCCATATGTCCTGATTCATGCTAGTAGAATCCAAAGGCATCCGCTTGCTCCAGGAACATAAAGAGCCCCAAACCATTATATTAGGTAATGGGAGTGACCCAATATAAATGTTACTGATATTTGGCATATAAAATACTACACGAGCAGCTTGCCAGGCTTGCCGTGAAGGTGGCATACTGTTGTAGTCACCTCTAAATAAAGCATTTATAGATGAACCAGGCGCAGCCAGGCTGTGATAATCTGGTCTACTGGGTGGAGTTGTGACGAGAGGGAAGTCCGGATGTGGAAAATGGCGGGCCCCATGGAGTAGGGGAGGGTTGTCTGGCTTGTTGTGAGGCTCTGCTGGGGTGGCAGGCCAGGGCTAGAACCCGCCATGCCTCCCTGGCGCCTCACGAGCAGCTGGACACAAGGAGAGCAAGTAGCAGCTCTGCCCCATGTCTGAGAGTCTCTGGTTCAGCATACCTGGGCCAGATTGAAAAAAAAAACTGCTGCAGGGTGGCTGTGGATGATCCGGGCTGTGATAGTCTGGTCTGCTGGGTGGAGTTGTAGAGATAGTAGAGACAATGATTATATTTTCCATTTTGCTTAACACGATAACATCATATAATTTTTACATTACAGATATATTTTATAGTTCTTGTATTTGTAAACAGTTTCAGTAATTAACTTCTACATCCCAGCAGAGTGTGAAAGGAACGTTCCAGAACAGCGCATTTGACAGATGTCTACTCCGGGCCTCGTAGAAGAGAGTGCTGTTAGTTTCAGACCAGTCACTGATCAATAGTTTGTCCCTCGAGTGAGGCTGCAAAGGAGCACCTAATTCTTTCCCTTCAGAAGAAACTTGTGTTTAAGTTGATACAGCAGGGAAGATTATATTTGTTGTGCATTGTTTTGGAAATTGGTTGAAAGAATAGGCTATTAACAACTAAACTATAATGTGGAGAGAAGACACAGTTTACATTTAAGAGCATTAAGTTTCAGAGGGAGAAGAGGCTAGCTTTGGGGACTCTTCTCACGGTGCTCCCGGCCTAGTCTCAGAGCCTAGAATAGAAAACCCAGGAAGGCAATATGCAAAGCACACACTAGCCACAGACGGTGGATTTGTGGAGGTAGTGGGTATTGATTTGGGCTCTTCCTGACCCTTGTCCCAGGAATATGCAGTGCTGTATTCCAACCAAGGGGGCCTCATACTACTACCCTGTAGTATTATTTAATGCGCATCTTTAACCCCATACAATCTATAGGCCCAAGAGCATTAAGCTCTTTTTTGTTAATTTAGAACGATTTAAGAACTTGGGGCAGATAAAGCTGATTACAGAAAAAGTTGCATCAGGCTGGAGTGATAATACCGGGGGCCCCTTGCTTTGCATGTGGCTGACGCGGCTCAACCCCAGAGCACCCCATATGATCCCCTAAGCCTGCCAGGAGTGATTTCTGATCACTGACGGTTGTGGCCCCAAAACAAACCCCCTCATAAAAAGCTGGATCATCCAGTGCCAGCAAAAGTAGAAATTCTACAGTAGCCACAAAATGGTAGAAAAGCAGAATCACAGATGACAGCAGTGTTCGCCCCCTCAATACTCTCCTTACATGTCTTCTACCTTTTTGTGTTTTCTTCTTTGGGGCCGCACCCACAAGTGTTCAGTGCTATTCCTGGCTCTTTGTTCATTGGGGCACCATTTGTGGTGCTGGGATTGAGCGGGGTCAGCCACGTGCAAGGCAAATGCCTTGACAGCTCTACTTTCTCTGCAGCCCCGGAGTCTTAACACCCACCCGCCTCCCTGAGCTGTTTGTACTTGTTAATAGGTTCTACTGTCTGTGTTTCTGTGCTATATATCTGCACTATATATCATGGAAAGTAAGGGTTTTGCTTTTTTTGGCTTTTTTTTTTTAACCTAAAAAACCAGTTTCATCCACCTAAAGGAATACCATACCCATTGGGGAATGGACTCGTGGTATTAGAGAGAACTGGACTTGAACTCGGGTGATAAGAACCAGAGAGAATAGTTTCTCAGACAGCCTGGATTGGGGCAGGGTAGAGAGGGAGTACATGGGTCTGTCCTTACCGGAGAGCAGGAAAGCAGCCGGAGACAGTCACTGTGCTGAGGAAGAGGACAGATGAAAGGAAAAGCATCTGGACCTTCCAGGCTGTCTGGCTGAGGATGGGAGCGCCCTTTTGAGCAGTGCGGAGTTGCGCCTATAGGTCCAGGGGTATTAGGAAAGCAGGAGAGAGGGAGAGTAGACGACTTCCTCCACCTGGTGGCCTCAGTCTCTGAAAATGTTCTGAGAATGCCAGTGGGGGAGACCCACTCTGGCCTGTAAATGATAAAAGAGAGCAAAGGCTCTAAGAAAGAATCCAGGGCTGGGGGATATTCCCGAGGTACGGCACTTGTCTTGCACGCAGCTGACGCTGGTTCAAATCCCTAGCACCACCGGGTGTGACCACCAGGGGAAAAAATCAGAAGGATGGAGGATTTTCATTATGTTGTCACAAGGGAAACATTTAGAATTAGAAGTTATGATGTGTGTGGTGTGTGAGACACCCCTCACTGGCAGCCTGTAGACAGCACCACAGAGAAAGGCAGGATGGGGTTAGAGAGAGTGGTGGGTTAAAGTGCTTGCCTTGCATCTGCTGACCCCAGCTCGAGTCCCCAGTACCATGTAATAGTCCTCAAAGCACTGCCAGGAGTGATCCCTGATCCGGTGCTGCTGGCTACAGAGCCCCTGACCACCTCTAGGTAAAGCTGCCAGCCAGAAGGAATGAGTGGAGAGTGAGCTTAAATTCACCAGTTCGTGGTGTGATACAGATTGGCAGATCACACTCAGAGTAGACAGTAAAGTGTAAATATATTAAGCCCTATGTGATATTTTATCATCATGTTGGAGATCAAGAAACTATACATTAGGGCCGGAGCGATAGCACAGCGGGTAGGACATTTGCCTTGCAAGCAGCCAACACGGGTTCGATCCCTGGTATCATATGGTTCCCTGAGCACCGCCAGGCGTAATTCCCTGAGCAAAGAGCCAGGAGTAACCCCCTAAGCTTTGCCAGGTGTGACCCAAAAAGCAAAAAAAAAGAAACTATACATTTATTGAAGGACACAGATGGTCATAGAAGTATCCATATTTATATTGAAGGGAGAGAAAATATCTGATGGATGTTTAATTGTGAACAGAAATCACTATAGTAAAGAATCTGAGAATAGGGGCCGGAGCAATAGCCCAGCGGGTAGGGCGTTAGCCTTGTGCACGGCCGACCCGGGTTCGATCCCCTGGCATCCCATATGGTCCCCGAGCACCGCCAGGAGTAATTCCTGAGTGCAGAGCCAGGAGTAACCCCTGAGCATTGCCGGTGTGACCCAAAAAGCAAAAAAAAAAAAAGAATCTGAGAATAGAGGTTTATCAGTTATATTTGTTCTGTGTCATTCTCTGTTGCTTATTTGTTCTTTCCTTCTTTTGGGAAGCAATAAGACTCTTAGACGGTAGACATCAGAAAATTGTACATAGGAAATACTGCCTGTTCCTTCTTACTGGCTCTTCCAGTGGGCTCCCTGTCTTCTGTATAGCCATGAAGCGTGGACATGAACTTGACCTGAATCAGATGGTTTCCTTGGCACAGATGCAGAAGATGTAGCAGTGATTATCCATCTGAAAAGAAACAGCCCTGCCTACTAGAGAAAATGGCTCCCTTGTTTGAGCTTAGGAGTAGAGAAAGCTGAGAAGTATTAGTACCCTTGCAGGGGAGGCATATGTGAATCAACTCAAATTTAATGTTATTTTATGAAATGATGATGTTTAATTTCTTTCCACTTTGAACGTGTTAACTCAGTCTGTCCTATTTCTGAAGGGTCCTGTTTAAAAGCTAGAGTTTAGAAATAAGTGGGTTTACCTCTTTTTCTCCTCCAGGCCCCAGCAGGGATGGCACCATCAGCTGAGGACACTATCAGGGCCTCTCTCATCTCCGCAGTCAGTGACAAACTGAGATGGCGGATGAAGGAGGAAATGGACCGTGCTCAGGCAGAGCTCAACGCTTTGAAACGAACAGAGGAAGACTTGAAAAAGGGTCACCAGAAATTGGAAGAGATGGTTACCCGCTTAGATCAAGAAGTAGTAAGTAACTCACTGAATACTTGAGATTTTTAGATTGCATTGTAGCCCTGGTAAAGCGTTCTTGATTACCCTGGACATTATGATATAGTGCATATTTGGATGTGACTTCTCTATAGCTTTGTTAAAAGTGGAGCTTATAATATTTGGAATTTGATCTTTGATGGAATTTGTACGATAGAAGCATTTTTGCTTACTGCCTTGGCAGTGAGAGTGGTGAAAGGAATGCGTGATATTTTGACCCAGAAGATGACTATATGAGTGCTTGTTATGCCATCAGAAGTAATTTGAGAGGGCCCAGAGCAGTACAGTGGATAGGGCATTTGCATTGCGTATGGCCAATGCCGGTTCAGTCCCTGGCATCCCATCCACTTGATTCTTCCAGCACCGCCAGAAGTAATTCCTGAGCACAGAGCCAGTAATAACCTGTGAGCATCATCGGGTGCGACCCAAGAAGCAAATAAATAATTTGAGAGTTCCAAACCACAATAAAAATCTTGGCAGACATGGGATATAGACTGACTTAATAATCCAGAGATAAGTGGTGACTTAAAGGTTACCTATAAACAAAATTAGCCCTGTGGCTTTCACTGATGAACTGGGGGCACTAGCATTTTATTCAGTGTGGAATAATTTAATGCAGTAAAAGATTTATTTTTGATGAGAGAGGAGAATTACTGAATCTTTGGACACCTTGGAGAAAGTGATTTGTACTAGCCAGCGATTTTCTAAAGCTGAAGAGGTGAGATCACTCCAGTTCAGAGCCTGAGAGCTCTTGAACTTTACTACAACTGTTGGAAGTTCTGTGTGTTGGATCTTATTTATGGACTGGAGAAAGTTAGTTGAATGGTAAATGCCCACTTAGGGAACAAAACATGACTTTTCATGTAAGGAATTTCCAAATGGAAAGTATTTTAGTGTAATGGCTTCACTTGCAGTATCAGTTGTCATAGTATTTCCAACATTATTGTTTTCATTCAGCATAATTAGGTCACCTTTTGTCAGTGTGTTACTGAAATATTTATAGGGAAGGGTGTTGGGAATCCAGCTTAGGACAACATAATGCCAGGTGTCTGCTCTGGCCCTAAACGTTGCTTTTTTTTTTTTTATCAGCAAGTCTGTTTCTGTGGAATTGAGTTGTAGACATCTGACAAGCAGATAATTATGTATAATCAGTATAAAATCATCATGTTTGGACTGTTCTGTTTTCAGGCTGAGGTTGATAAAAACATAGAACTTTTGAGAAAGAAGGATGAAGAACTAAGTTCTGCTCTGGAGAAAATGGAAAATCAATCTGAAAATAATGATATTGATGAAGTTATCATTCCCACAGCCCCACTATACAAACAGATCCTAAATCTGTACGCAGAAGAAAATGCTATTGAAGATACCATCTTCTACCTGGGAGAAGCCTTGAGGCGGGGAGTGATAGACCTGGATGTCTTCCTCAAGGTGCGCCAGGTTCTCTTGTTCAGGGTTCTGTAGGGTGGGCTAACCTTCCCTTGCTGTCCCCGGAGAGCAGGCGACCCGTGATGGAAAACTGTCCCTAACCTTGGGAGGGCTGAGGGCCAGTCTGTGCGCTGAAGTCTCCTGCCAGCCATCTCAAGCTGACCCATTGGTTCCCTGCACCACACGGTCCCCAGGGTATTGCCAGAGGGCTGAACCCCATCACTCCCCACCTGCCACCCCCCAAAAAAATAACCCAGAAAGCTGAATATAATTCTGTCTTACCTCTGTGCCTGGGTGAGGCAGAGGCACAGTCAGACTACGGTCTGTGACTGCCCCACCCGTTTCCATCATTTTCTTAGAGTTGGTACCAAAGGCTTCTGAATGAAAAAATTGTTTCGGGCCAACTGTATAGACCCTAAAAATCTAGTAAGCCAAATTTGGTTACTGCTGTGGTGGGTCATGGAGACTATGGTTTTAATAACAATAGCCACAATTTGGCTATTCAGTCTAACCTACTGCTAGTGCTCCAGTACAGTATACATGGAAAGCTGGTTGGGTCACTTGATGATCTTATGTGTCTGGGAGTGAATAGCCAACCCAGACTTGGGGCCTCCAGTTTGCATCCAGCTCTTCATGTACACAGCAGTAGGGTCCTCCTACACAGCCTCCTCTTGAGTGGGCGAAAGATGCACATGGAAAGAGAAGAGAAGTAATAAAGCTACTCAGCTGTACTCTTTTCTGTTTAGCCAGGTGGAAACAAATAGCAGTTTTGCAACAAACCGTAGTCTAGAGGTTTCCCCTGACATTTTGTTTATCTCAAAATATAACTCAATGGGACTGGGGTGATTGTATAGCGGGTAGAGAATCTTTGCCTTGCACATGACTGACCCAGATTCCCCAAGGCGGGTTCCATAGTGTTGGCACTTTCCCTGTGAGTAAGAGTCTTCTGCGACCCTGTAAAGCTTGTAAGGATCTTTACACATCTGACAGCGTCAATGTAGTGGAATTTAAAAGCCATTATGTAATTAATAATGGTTCCAGGGGTTGGCGCAATAGTACAACCGGTAGGGCGTTTGCCTTGAACGGGCTGGCCCAGGTTTGATCCCCAGCATCCCATATGGTCCCCCAAGCGCCACCAGGATTAGTAATTCCTCAGTGCAGAGCCAGAAGTGATTATCCTGGTCATACCCCTGAGCATCTCTGGGTATGACCCAAAAGCAAAAAAAAAAAAATAATAATGGTTCCAGAGGAAGGTGGTAGTGAAAATGAATTTAGGCTAAAGCCCATGTAAGTTATAAACTGATGCTTTTTCCTGTGTCTTAACCATGCTTAACTTTGGCAACTTTCCCCCTTGGCAGCACGTGCGTCTTCTGTCCCGTAAACAGTTCCAGCTGCGGGCACTCATGCAGAAAGCAAGGAAGACCGCGGGTCTCAGTGAGCTCTACTGACTCCCCCCGGCCCTGGCACTGCTCCTGCAAGCATTCTCTCCTCCTCCTTTCTCTGTCAGTAGGTGCCCAGAATAAGTTATTGCAGTTTATCATTCAAGTGTAAAATATTTTGAATCAATAATATATTTTCTGTTTTCTTTTGGTAAAGACTGGCTTTTATTAATGTACTTTCTATCTTCTGTAAACTTTTTGTGCTGAATGTTGGGACTGACTATGCTAAATAAAATTTGTTGCATAATTTCTCTTTTTATTCAACATCTTTAGGAATAATCCATGAATCTTTTAAGAGTAATTCTGGCTTTTGATTATGCATAACCTTCATCTAAAGCTACATGTATACATACTCTTTTTTACATTGTAAAGTTACAACTTTTTTAAGAAACATTGAGTGTTTTTAGAGCAAATACTTGAACATAGGTATTCAGCCAGCCAGATGAAAGGATTAATGATAGATTTACTTGAAGAATCAGAATTTCCATAAGAGTAAATGCACATCATAAATTCTTTTGAACCAATTGGTAAGAAAGAAGCAAGTTACCAAAAAACTTTACTCCTGACTAAGTGTCATTCAGCCTTCCTTGTTTTACACTTTTTAGGAATTCGGTCTACTCAGCTGTTCGACTGTATATGTGTATGTTATAGCTTATCCTTTTTTTTCAAAACTTAGAAACGATAATTGAGTTCCTGCTCAACTTGGCTGTATTCTTCAAACAGGTAGACACCTCTTTGGAGTCAGTTTTGCCTTGATGAGGTATGGAATGCCGTTCTCTTCCCAGATACAAGGATACTTCTTTGTTTCTTCCTTAGAAACCCTGAAAAGAAAGACTTAAACTCATTTCATCTTACTACTACTGTTACTATTTCATTTTTTTTTTCTTTTTGGGTCACACCTGGCGACTCAGGGGTTACTCCTGGCAGAGCTCAGGGGACCATATGGGATGCCAGAGATCGAACCGGGATCGGCTTGTGCAAGACCCTACCTGCTGTATTATCACTCCGGCCCACTATTTCATTTTTGTGATGTGAGAAACATTGAGTATTGAACACATTTCTAATATGAACTGTAGGCAGGAAATACAACATGGAATAAAACAGACATGTTTACTATTGCAGTTCATTGGCAACTTCCCACACGGGCCCCATCATTTGCCTGTTGCTGGGGCACATCCTCATTTGTATATGTTTCTCCTGTCCCCAAGCTATTCAAAATCTGTTAATGTATTCTATTACTTTATTCCTATTATTTTATTCCTTTGTGCCTAAACCTCCCATTCACATCAACAGGGAATTTACCCAGGTCTCACATGTGTCCTCGCAAAAAGACTAAACAGCTAGACAAACTATTCAAAGCGTAACAATACATAGTCTTATACTGCACAAGACAGTGATTCCTAGTATTTACTAGATATTGGCAGTTAATTCAGCTTACATAATTGAAAGATGACATTATTCATCTATTATCATTAATCGATAATTGAATATAGTAAGACCAGGCCCAGCATGGTCTGTAAAGATGAACATCTCCCTTCTAGCCCTCTCTTTAGCAACAGCAAAGGATAGACTAAATTGAGAGGGGCCATGTTGCTGATCTACCTCAGAAACGATCCCTCTGGACCAGGGGAGGAAGCACAGGCGGTCAGTGCACATGCTTGGCTTGATGGAGGTTGGGGCTTGAGGACCAGCACTGCTAAGTGTGGCCCCAAATTACCCCTCTGGTGCTCTTATACTCGTTTTCAAGCATAAACATAATGTATGTTAAAAACTGGATAGACTCAGATTTCTTCCTAAAACTGTTACATTACTTATAGATAGGGTAACACTCTGAGAAGTATATCCATTCTCTCTAAAAGTCTCGTAGTAATTGGGAAGTTAGAAGAAATTAAGAACACTGGTTTCAAATACTTGTCATCGAATATCTATTTTGTGGCCACTTACATGACAGTGCCATAAAACCTAAAGTGTGTATGAATTTCTCACGGAAAAAATTTTGTAGGGGGTGGTTATATTAAGATGATTATGGCTTTTGTTTTGGGGCAACACCTGGGTCTCTGCTCAGGAATCACTCCTGGTAGGCTCAGGGGACTCTATGGGGTTCCAGGGATCAAATCTGGGTCCAGCTGCTTGCAAGACAAGAGCCTTTACCTGTTGTACTATCTCTCTGGTCCCTTAGGGTAAACAGTTTTGAGGGAAATAAATTAATGTGAAATCAATCCTGCACTTAAAGCAAAGACTACAATCAATCTTTTAAAGGAATAAATTGTTAATACATGTTGACTATGCCTAAGACAGTGGTAGTGAGGAAACAAGACTTAGTCCCCGGATGTTTAAGAATTTATAGTTGGTCGGGGCCAGAGCTATAGTCCAGCGGGTAGGGCGTTTGCCTTGCACGTGGCTGGCCTATGCTGGCCTGGGTTCGATCCCCGGCATCCCCATATGGTCCCCCGAGCACCGCCAGGAGTAATTCCTGAGTGCAGAGCCAGGAGTAACCACTGAACATCACCGGTGTGACCAGTATAAGCAAAAAAAAAAAAAAAAAAAAAGGCTGGATGAACATGATTAATGACACAAAATAATACCATAGTTGAGAGTCTAATTTTATCCCTCCTGCAGATTTCAGGCTCACAGCTAAATTCCAAGATATTAAAATCACAAAACTAACCTTGTGACTACTTTAGTGAATATTTTCTCACTGCTCAGGATCTTTGTCAGTTCCACTCTGGGCTTAGACCCTTCAGAGGGACTCCCATCAATGTTCACTCCAGAGGAACCAAAAGAGATACCCAAAGTCCGTTTTTAAATGGTATTAAGTTTATATTTATAGCAGGATGTTTTTTAAACCTTAGTAAAATTTACTTCCCTTAGTGGTTTCAACAGGTCAGAAATTTCAAGGCACCTAAGTCCACCTTATACCTGCTCAATCAGAATCTTCGGGGTGGGACCCATAGTCAGGTCATCTTAGCAGAGACTCCTCAGACACACAAAGTGTTGATAGTTTTAACCTTCGATTATACTAAGTTCTTTTGTTTTGTTTTGTTTTGTTTTTTTTGGGTCACACCCGGCGATGCTCAGGGATTACTCCTGGCTCTGCACTCCAGGAATTACTTCTGGCAGTGCTCGGGGCCATATGGGATGCGGAGATCGAACCCGGGCCGACGTGCAAGGCAAACGCCCTACCCGCTGGACTATCGCTCTGGCCCCGATTATACTAAGTTCTAACTTTTACTAATCTAAGTCTTTTCCTATAAGTTAAGATGAATTGCAAGGGTTCCTTACCAAAAACAATACAGAAAAAAAAGGATTGTGATGACCAGAGTTCCCTTTCTTTTTCCTTTAGTTTTTCTCTACTTCATTGTACCCACTGTACTGCTCTGGCTCCTCTCAAGTTCATTACTTGAATTACAATACTGATCTTTCTGAACTAGAGTATCTCAAGTAAAAAATAAACTACAAAGTTGGAGCAATTGTACAGTGGGTAGGGCATTTGCCTTGCATCCGGCCAACCCTGGTTTGATCCCCGGCTCCCATATGGTCCCCCTGATCACTACTAGGAGTAAATCCTAAGTCTAGAGTCAGAAGTAACCCCTGAGCATTGTCAGGTGTGGCCTCAAAAACATACATGTTTTTATACACACACATACACACAACACTGTTAGTGCTGTGTTAAAGCTTCATAGATAGGATTTATATTTTAACATTTTCACTTGTTTGAAATTAATGTTTTTGGCAGATTATTTTCTTAGAAAAGTAACATATATACTAAAAATTAAAACACTACTAAAGTATGTAAAGTGAAATTAAACATCCTTTTTCCCACCCAGGAGCTATTTTATGATTAAGTATTTGTGTGATTAATAGTCTAAATATATGTCACAATATGCACAACTCAGTAAATGGTGCTTTTAGGCTAACTACTTAGTCTCCAGCTCTCCAAGGATCACCCGTGACCGCGTGTCACAGTGAATGCCAGACCTCTGAGCAGTAAATGAAAGGGGCATTGTCAGATTACAGCCACTCCCAATAGCAGTTTGGGGTATATGCACTCAACTTCCAGACTACATAAATTAACATATATCCACTGAGAAAGAGTAAGTTTTCAAGAAAAGTTCACATTTAAAAAATGGTACTTTATTTTAATCTGTCTAAAACTGGTAAATCTTATGTTTGGGGGTGGGGACGTGGTGTCTCTTCAGCTTATACCACAATTCCAACAATATCTACCCAGTAGAAACTAGTTTAAAAATGGCGGGGGTTGAGGGAGGAATAGGTAATTGGTAATAAATTGGGTAAAACAGATCAGATGTGTAGTGGAGGGTGGAAACTAGATTTATGGTGATGTATATATAGATGTGAAATTACAATGCTGTATACCTGAAAATGTAATAAACCAATGTTATTTCAATAAAAAATTGCAATTAAATATTGTAGTTGCTACTTTGTGTAGGTTCTTGCAAAACTTAGCAGCCTCAGTCTGTACATTTTAACATGAATTAATGAGTACTCAACAAGTGTTTCAAACGATTAACCCACTTAAAGAGCAAAGTAGGGGCCGGCGATAGCCCAGCGGGTAAGGCGTTTGCCTTGCACGCAGCCGCCCATGCCGGCCTGGGTTCGATCCCGGCATCCCATATGGTCCCCCCAAGCACCGCCAGGAGTAATTCCTGAGTGCAAAGCCAGGAATAACCCCTGAGCCAATATTGCCAGGTGTGACCCAAAAAAGCAAAAAAAAAAAAAAAAAAAAAAAAAAGTAGAAGAGGAACAGTCTAAAGAAGGAACTTTCAGTGTAGAACCACAATTAACAAGATAGAGATCAACAAAAGATAAGAAAATCAGAGCTGTCCTTGGGAAAAAGTAATGTTTAGCTTGTCTCAAAAAAGGACAAAGTGACCCCAGCAATAGCACAGAGTAGGACATTTGCCTTGCATGCGCCAGCTAAGCCAGGCTGAATCCCGGCAGCCCAGATTGTCTCCCGAGTCCTACAGGAGTGGTCCCTGAGTGCAAAGCTGGCAGTAAGTCCTGAGCAATGCCAGATGTGGTCCCAAAACAAAAACAGGAGAAATAAAGGGGGCAAAGAGTACAGCGATTAAGGTTGCCTTACATGTGGCTGGCTGGGTTCAGACCTGGCACTTGATATGGTCCCCCTGGTCTAGGAGCCAGTAGTGATCCCTAAATAGAGCCAGGAGTAAGCTCTGAGCACAACTGTGAGCCCAAAACCAAAAAAAGATCAAACAGGTTAGAGTTACAGTTACTGTGGAAATGCCAAATGATCATAAGATCAATACTTTCATAAGTATTATGAAAAACTACATATGAATAAATTGAACAATTTAGGAGGGACATTTTGTAGAAATCTAAAACACTACAAATGAATTAGGAATAGAAATATGAAGAGACCATTGTTGGAGGACAGGTTTAGCTATTCTGGGAGTTTTGTTGTTTTGCCCACTCCCAGCTATTTAAGTCAAGGTTCATTCTAATGAGACCTCTTCTATGTAAACACTGCTAGAGGGTGTGGCAGTTACAGAAGTCACCTTGATTGAATAACTTCTGACTTCTACATCTACTAAGACTTCTATGTTTTCTAGATTGGGCACAGCTCCTCTTTATACCCACTGCACCCAGCGTGGGACAGTTAGAATTTACCAGGAGACTACCACCCTGGCTACGCTGAGACTATAGGAAGACTATAGGAAGGATCATACTAGTTTGCTCTAAGCAGGCGAGTGTGACCCTTTCAGTGCACGAGAACAAGATACTCAGAATCACCCTGGTGCAGATAATAATAAGAAGGACCTTGTGGGTACCATCTAGATTACATGAAGCTCATGAAGTTAAGATGTATTACTTTATACCAGCCCCCTCTCTCCAGTGTTTTCCATAAGAGATAATCTTGGTAGAAAGGATTAGACCTTGCATAACCTTTGTTTATACCTGCAATAGGGTGTGGCACTGCTCTTCTACACTCTGTTTAGAGTTCTTTGTTGACATGACCCGGTTGGATTACTTTGGTGTATAAGGGGACTGACTTGAGGCCCCCTTCACCTTTGGGCTTTTCGGCTTTTTCGCTTTCGGCTTTTGGCTCCTCAGCCTTTTGCTTTTGGCTTTTGGCATTTTGCTTTTGGGCTTTGCTCCTTCTTCTGGGTAGGACTCAGCTCGGGTGAGATCCTCTCTTTTTTGGGAGACTTAGGCTCTTTTGTATGGTCTAAGTTTGGACCAGAGCTAGTTTGTTCATTATATTGGAGTGCTGTGGAAGAGTTTTTGTACTATTAAAAGCCTTTTGGAACTGCACGGACTCGTGAGTTTTCATCTGTTCTCCCGGGCGCCCTCGGAGGTAGAAGAAAACTTCTGCCCTGACACTGTCAGGGACCCCGGCGGCGTTCCCGACAGACCATCACAATCAAGGAAATGAAATAGTAATGAAAAACCACCACAGATGAGAGCTCAGAAGCAGATGGCTCCCAGTACCTGCCCTTCACAAAGCCTGCCATAAAATGAAGGGGGAAAAAATTACTGTCATGTTGTATGGAACCAGTGTTATGCTAGCTCCAAAACCAAAGTCATCACCAAAAAAAGAAAAACTACATATGCAACCCACAATGTGTAAGAGAAGGAAAAGAGAGAGAGGGAGTGAGAAAAGAGATAAAGAACATGCCATTTAGGCAGGCTTAGGGAGGGGGAGGGAATTGGGGACATTGGTGGTGGGAAATGGGCACTGGTGGAGGGTGGGGTGCTGGAACACTATGTGACCGAAACCTCCAAACGTGAGCAACGTTGTAATTGTATATCTCACGTTGGTATAATAAAATATTTAATAAAAAAATAGGGAAAAAGGAATGAAAAACTACATAGACTCTAGACCAGTATTGCTAATGAATGCAAAAATCCTTCACATATTAGTAAGCTGAATCTCTGAATTCTATTACATTACAGCATGGTGAGTGTAAAAAAATACATTGGCGCACATTTAACTCTGAATTAGTGAACACTGAATTAGTGTTTTCATATTCTTCAAATTAATGATCTGAAGTGGAATTACTACATTTTATGATGGTAATGGATAGCACTGAACCTCCATATTGCCTAGAAGGTAACCGTTATTTCTATGTGAATTCTTCCAATGAACCTGGAATAGCCTTTTGTATCTTCTGTTTCAACAATTTCTTAAAGTTTATAGTTCATCAGTCTTTCACTTGACTAAATTATCCAAAAGGTATACACTTCCTCTTGTTGCAATATAAATGGAATTGTTTGTCTGCTTCTTTTTTTTTTTTTTTTTTTTTTTGTTTTTTGGGGCTACACCCAGTGGTGCCCCGGAGTTTTTCCTGGCTCTGCACACAGGAATTATTCCTGGTTGCTTATGGGGGACCGAGAAGATCGGCCAAAGAATTCCACATCGGGACCCATGGCCTAGAATGGAATGAACAGGGTGAGAGACTATCTGAGTTCATCATGTCCACCAAGATCATTCATGGGAACTCACAGTTCCAGAAGGCTGAATCGAAATGTTGGACATGGGAATCCCCTGGTGGACAGTTCCACAAACGAATTGACCACATCATCTTCAATCGACAGTTTTGCCTGACCCATATCGCTGTCCCAAAATTCCAAACAGGATCGGACCACCGCCTCCTTCATGCAAAATTCTACTTCACGCAACGGAGAAAAGGCTGCAAAGTTTAAGAAGAGAACTCCCAGAACTACCACCAACTGGGAACTCTTTGGCACCATTGCGCAACATGGGAAGATACCATCATTGATGACATCGATGAAGAATACAACCGACTGGCTCAGCACCTCCATGATTGTGCGAAGAATGCCGAGAGGGGAGAGAGAGCCACAAAAAAGGACGCCTGTGTTCAAAAACTCTCGAGCTCATTTGCCAACGCGGTAAGGCGTGAGCCTCTAGGCGACCAAATGCTAACATCCAAGCTTAGCAGAGCAGAGAAGCCGATAAAGGATGACCTCAAGGAGACGAGCAGAAATACTGAAGATGCAGCACAGAAGCCGGAAAGCATTCACAGCCTGCCTGTCCTTCGCCAGCTATAAGACAAGATGACTGCCTACAACGTCCCTGATGGATCTATCCCACGGCAGAAAGGCAATGGAGAGGAGGGTTATCTATCAGCGTCTGCCTCCAGATCACTATTACGATGGCAGACCACACTGCCCACATACCAAATTCGCTGGATGGATATATCATTCCCAACGTTCCTCCCTTCACAGAGATCGACCTTACTGTTTCGTTGGTAAAGAAATGAACAGCACTTTTTCGACACAAAGTCAGACC
>JAJIBD010035574.1:0-32547 GCA_021461705.1 Cryptotis parvus
ATTTGGCAGATAGATTTGCAAGTTGGTATTGCCAAAGCAAGAACTTAAACCTCTGGTTGTTTTCATTACTAAAAAATTTCTAACTTAAATTCCCCATATTAAATCTTGCGAGATACAGGAATCTGCCAGGATCTTACACATGCAAGGCATGCATTTGGTTCCCAAGTCCACATCCCTGACCTTTGAACTGTGTTTCTTTTTTTTTAAGTATTTTATTATACCACCGTGAGATATACAATTACAAAGATGTATACAAATTAAGAAGTTCATATTTGGCTTTTGGCCATACAGTGTTCCGGCACCTCCACCAGTGCCCATCTCCCACCACCAATTCCCCGATTCCTCCCCCTCCCCAGCTCTCCTCAACGGCAGGTTCTTTCTTTCCCTTTTCTCTCTCTTTCTCTTTTCTTCCCTCCACACTATGGATTACAGAACATACATTAAAGAGGGTTGTCATGTATATCTTTTGCCTAAATTTAATGCTCAGTTCTAGGTTGGTATTAGCACTTCTCAAACAATTTGTTAGCATACACTGTTCCATTTTCAGAGTCTTATCTGGCCTCTGACTCCCACATGTTTGTAATCATTTCCACCTTTGACAAGACCTCCTGTTACAAGGTCATGTTTCACCCGACCTTGGATATTGATGTTATAATATGTACATATATATGTCCTTCAAATAAATGCAGTCATTCTATATCTCTCTCCTTCAGCTAATTTCACTCAACACATGTCTTCTCCATATACCATCATTTAAGGCAAATTTTATAACTTCATTTTCAAACAGCTGCATAGTATTCCATTAAGTAGATGTACCAAAGCTTCTTTGATCTCATCAATTTTCAGGCACTCTGGTTGTTTCAGATTCACAGCCACCAGCTGAATAAGATACTGCTATGAACATAAAAGTAGGGATGGTGTTTCCTTTGCGTATTTTATTCCCAAGTAGATTCCAAAGTGGTATAATGTGGTCAAATAGGATGAACTGCTTTAGGTCACGCGGCCAGTACTCAGGGTTTCTCCTGGCTCTGCACTCCACCAGAATTACTCCTACGGTGCTCAGGGGACCATGGATGCGGGAATCAGCCTGCCGGCATGGGCCGGCGCGTCTGGAAACAACGCCCCTACCCGCGCTGGGCTATCGCTCCATTGACACCCCTGAACTGTAGAGCCCAAATTCTTGACCATGGTCATATTTGAGAGATAAGAAAGAAGGAATGCGTGTTTATTTTACGCTAATGCATATACCAGAAGGAAGCAGAAACAGATAATAATGTGCAATCATTTTGCTTAGCTTTTCTGGGCTAAAAAAAGGCACTCAGAAAGGTTTGGTCTACAACTGGGCAGTTCCATGTAAGATACCAAACCCTATTAGATAAGAAAGTGTCTTGTAATTGCTGGTCTTATTTTCCGTCTTGATTTGTGCCCATCTGTTGACAGATCTGGGTATAGTTTGGAAATTATAGTCCTTATTAAGAAAAAAATACTCAGTAACTAACAGTCAAAGCCAATACCATATATATAGTCAAGAATAATACCTTAGCGTATTATAATACCAAGTAGTCATTAAAATGGCATACCAAATAGTCGAGAATAATACCATATATGGTCCAGTGTGTTAGACAGAAAATTTGCTATGGTACCATTCAATTGAAGAACTGCTACATGTTGCCCGAGTGTAGTGAAAGTCAGTGTGGACTATCTTCTTCACATGAAGTTCACTTAAAAGGGTCCTATTTACCATACTAACTGCTAGAGAATGTAAAGTCAGAACTTTTTTAGAATTTTTCGAGTGGCCCATGGATTATTTGAATCCCCCCCAGTCTTTGGAAGCTACTAAGATAACTGAGACAGGAGGCTATTAATAAAATAGGTGCTTCTCACTTAAGACTTAACTGTGATTAAAAAAAATATTTTTCTAGCGCTAAATTAGTTCAGGCTCTTAAGAGAATGAGCTTTTCCAGCCTCCATGTCACTCCCCTGACACACATCTCACTTGGCTCTCTTTTCTTTTGCTTGCCTATTTCTCCTGGGGAAGCCTGTGTCTCTGCTGAACACGCACTTCTCCCTTTCTCTCCTATTACATCTTTCTAAATAAGCTTCAGTAAAAACTGCCTTGATGGGGCCCCATTTACCCCTCACAAGAAAATCTTTAAGATCAATTAGGCGATGAATCATGCAGCTAATACATTTCTTGAGCTATAGTTTGATGAATCAAATAATCTTTGGTTTTGAGGCACATGAACACGTTCAGGGTTACTCCTAGTCCTGTGCTCCAGGAATCATTCCTGAGTGGACTCAGGGATCATATGGGATAAACACAAGGATTGAACCTAGTCATCTGTATGAACAAGCACCTTAACTACTATACTATCTTAGCTCCTATTATTTTTATCGTTTCTGTTGAAGTGCCGCAATTACAATTACTATTAATTATACATTTTATGTTTACATTGTTCCATCATCACATTCATCACCAGGGTTCCCGTTACCCTCCATCAGTGTCCCAGGGACACATACGTCCCAGCCATCATCTCCACTTACCCTCGCGTGAGCTCCCAGTTCCTGCAGTCAGTGTCCATTTACAATGACTTTGGCTTTTATTTGCTCCTTACTGTGTTTATATGAGAGGATCTCTTTTTTATTATTGTGGCGTGAAGACACCTACACATATATGATTAAAGCTAAACTTCTGAAATCCCACACAATTGTAATCAGTATTAAATTTTAAATTTTTTTCAAAACTTTTCTTTCGTGTATGGATACTCGCTTGAAGATTAATAGTGCTTTAATACCATGTTAATAGAGTATAAAATTCATATATAAATAAGTAAGTCCTACAATACTACAATTTAGTAGATGAAGAGAGGAGATTAAAAAAAATTTTTAAGGGTTGGGTGTGATAATTACCGTAAACTAGGACACTATTTACGCGAGACAAACCCATGTTCAATCCATAACCATATGATCCCTAGAAGTCCCACCATGAATACACTGACTGGCTGCACTGCAGCACAGAGGGCTCCACCCACATGCCCAAATCTCCTTCACAACTGCTTTTGGTATTTCCAGTACAAATAACTACACATTAAACTTTTGGTTTGAAACTTTCCCTTGACGTGCTAAGCACCTATGTCACGATTTCTTTCTGAGACTAGAAAAGTTTATCTCATTATTTGCTCCCTACCCCTCATTTGGGTGGCATTCCCTTTTCTTTCCTAAACAGTATTAACCCGCTTCAGCAAGGGCTCCATTTCAGGATTGTGTTTTTGTTGGACCCAGGCAGAAAGCCGGCAGTGACCCTGGGTTCCATACTGGCATCTCGTGCCCCTTGGCACTTTGCCAGGGTAATTCCTCGGGAGTTGAGCCAGGAATAACCCATGTGAATCACCAGGTGTGACTCCTAAGCCAAAAGAAAAATAAATAACATAATGTTTTTGTTTTTTTTCTTTTTTGGTCACACCTGGCGAAGGCTCAGGTTTCCTCCGCTCTGCACTCAGGAATTACTCCTCCTGGCGGTACCCCTAAAAAGATCAAACCAAGCCCGCACAGGCCGACCGCGTCTGCGCAAACACCCTACCGCTGGCCTTCATCATTTCGAAGCATTCCCCTACATATTTTTTCGAGAGTTTTGTTTTTGGGCCCACTTTATTACCCCTTTTTTTTGCCATCTACCAGTCCTTGACTTGAAAACTTTGAGTAGTAAAACAGGTTTTTCCGAACAATTCGTAATACTCAGCCATCTAGCCAAAAAGATCTTCAGTACTAGCCAGATGTTAACATTGGGGATCACCAGGTTTAACCCAGTTGGCTCAGAGGCCTATATTGGTTGCTACAAAAGTTTGAACCTGGGTCTCAACACACCCAAAATTGTGTCCCTTACTCCCCAGCTTCTTGAGTTGATCTTAAAACCAAAACACCAGGAAAAACTCTGTTGCTTAATTTTAACTACAGCCGGCACTATGCTCAACCAAAGTATAAAATCTTTTCTTATTCTTTGTTTTTTCCATTTGGGTGCCACTACAGCCAGGTGATGCCAAAAAGGCTTACTCTTGACCTCCTGTACTCTGGAGTCACTCCCTTTGGCATTGCTGGAACCATTTGGGATGCTGGGGACTTACTTGGCCGCTTGCAAAAGCAAGCACACTTCCTGCTGTAATATCTCGCCAGCCCCAGTGTGTTTTATTTTCTTTTTCGTTTGTTTTTTTAGGCCATACCCAGTAAATCCTCAGGAGTTACTCCTGTCTGTGCACTTAGGTCCTCGCAGTGCTCCCGAGCCATATGGGATACCAAGGATTGAACAAGATTGGCTGAGTGCAAGGCATTTGCCCTGCCTGCTGTGCTGTCACTTTGGTCCTAAAAATGAATTTTACCTTAAAAGAAAAGATTTCTAGAAAAAACCATAGTTTTTCTTTCAAGAACATAAAAAAAAAAAAAAAAGATACATAATGAAGTTGCCCAGATGGGGCTGGAGATGCAGTACACAGCAGGCAGGGCACTGGCCTTGCATGCGGCTGACCAGGGTAATCCTAGCATCTCACATTGTCTGCCAAGACCCAGCAGGAGTGATCCCGGGAGCTCAGCGATTGTATAGATGCATATTCCTCCAGTACTGCTCTATCTAAACCTGGGCCTCACACACAGGAGCTCTGCCCCAAGACCCGTCTCCACTGCTGAAGGCCCTTTTTTTTTTTTTTATTATGAAAGGACTTTGGTAGAACACAGCTATTCATTTTAAAGTCTTATTCTAAACTGTTGAAGTGAACAGCCCTATAAGTGGTGCCACTGAATGGTTTTCATAGCTATATTGTCCACTCTTGGTTCATATTTAATAGAAAAAAATGGGGGAAAAGGATTCAGGGAATGCTTTTAGGTTGGTAACATTCCTTGAGGGGGTAGAAGCTAGTACACATGACACGGTTTTCTTGACTCTCTTGTCCAATGCTATTTCGTCCCCCTCCCTGTTGGGCTGTCTTGAATTTAGCTTACAGAAACTGTTCTACCAGCGACGAGCACCCTGGGCAGCCTGCTCGTGGGTGTAGTAGTGTACACTGACTTATGTGTGGATTTGGGCGCCTCTCCACAGTGTTTCACAGACTTCCTTTTGAAACACACCTGCCTCATCTGCAGGGTAAAGTAGCATTTTCTTCACTCCTGATCAGTCATTAGTCATGAGTGCAAGTTTACCCTGCTGAGGGCTTTGTTGTGCTAAATGTTAAAGCCTTTTCTGCCACAAAAATCCAAAATAAAGATTCTGACTTTGTTTTAAATTAAGGCCTTACTGCATAGGATTGGTATATGGCTTCAGTGTGATATTCTTTAAATTTTTTCTGGAAAAGTTAGGCGAATAAATAAATACCTAATTAGTCTCAAACACATTTTTTTTTTTTTTTTTTTTTTTTTTTTTTTTTTTTGCTTTTTTGGGTCACACCCGATGACGCTCAGGGGTTATTCCTGGATCTACACTCAGGGAATCACTCCTGGCGGTGCTCGGGGGGACCATATGGGATGCCGGGATTGAACCCGGGCCAGCTGTGGCCGGCTGCATGCAAGGCAAACGCCCTAGCCGCTGGGCTATCGCTCCCCCCCCTCAAACATTATTTTTAAAAAAGCTTTTGGTGTACTTTCCCAACAACAGATTTTTTTAAAATTAAGGTAGAAGTGGATTCATTTGGCTTTCTGTGGTTATTTTTTTAAAAAAGATCTTGACACTGTAGATAAATAAGGGTAGTCTCTTGCTTCTGACCCACCTTTTAAGACTGTTTCAGATTGACACTTGTTGCTTATGCCTGCCAGTAGCATTTTCACTTTTTTTCTCTGTCCTTCTGTCCTTCCTTTCCCTTCATTGTTGTTGTTGCCGCTGCTTCTGCAAATTGTGAGGCTTAGGTGCGTGTGGGGGCAAAGCAGGGCCATTCACACACCTGCTTGAGGTGCTCCCTGGGGTTTGCTGTGGTGCTCATACTGTGTTAGTCAGCGGTCACACTGCTCTCACACACCTGGTTTGATGGGCCATGGATCACTCTCTCTCCCTCTGCCCTCTCTCCCTCTCTCTTTCTCTCTCTCCCCCTCCCCCCTCTCTCTGGCTCCCTCTCTCTCCCCTCCTCTCCCAGACAGGCGCCATCAGCATATTGCCCCATCAGACTCACAGACTCCTGCGAGGCAGGAGTGTTTCCCGGATGCCGTAGGATTATGATAACCTGAATGATTTTGTAGCACTGTCTCTTTTTTTCCATAGGTAGCTACTACTTAGTTACCCTATTTTAGATCTAAGGGTATTTCACTTTTAAAACTAATATTTATGTAAACTGATTTAACTCTTTGTGGTATTTATATTTTATATATGTGGTATTTATATTGTATATTTAAAAAGGATCAATTTTAAGAAGGATAAACTTGCTTTGTGGCTTTCTTCTTTTTTTTTTTGATACCTGGGATCCAGTCCAATGCCTCACATTTCTGTGCACTCGACCAGAGAACTGTATCCCCTGACCGCAATAGCTGTCTTTAAGAAAATGTTTTCCAATTATGGCTGTAAAGACTTTCTGGAATTTAAGGCCGGGGCGATAGCCCTGCTGGTAGGGCGTGTTTTACCTTGTACGCCGTCACCCATGCCGCCCGGGTTCGATCCCCGCGTC
Source organism: Cryptotis parvus (assembly GCA_021461705.1). Lineage (NCBI taxonomy): Eukaryota > Metazoa > Chordata > Mammalia > Eulipotyphla > Soricidae > Cryptotis > Cryptotis parvus. The sequence continues at coordinate 6,636 of JAJIBD010035574.1, forward strand.
CCATATGGTCCCCCGAGCACCGCCAGGAGTAATTCCTGAGCGCAGAGCCAGGAGAAACCCTGAGCATTGCCGGGTGTGACCCCAAAAAAAAAAAGACTTTCTGAAGTTTAAATAAAAGTGTATTACTCTGGGGGCTGGAGCGATAGCACAGTGGGTAAGGTATTTGCCTTGCACGCGGCCGACAATCCTGAGCATCCCTTATGGTCCCCCAAGCACTGCCAGGAGTAATTCCTGAGTGCAGAGCCAGGAGTAACCCCTGAGCATCGCTGGGTGTGACCCCAAAAAAGCAAAAAAAAAAAATAGAAAAAAAAAGTGTCACTCTGAGTAAGCTATAAAATACAGGTTTGTAGTCTGGGGAGAGAGCCTCCGAAGAAGTAGTGTGTGTGCTTTGCGTTCACCAGACCTGAGTTAGATTCCTGGCACTTCCATGATCCCAAGCACTGCTGGGAGAAGCCCTTGAGCACTACAGGGTGTCGCCACCCAAAAAAAAAAAAAAAAAGAGGAACATTCTGTATTATACACAGAGCTTGGCAAAAGAGTTTCACGTGTACGCTTATGAATTGTTTAATAAATTTCCCAAGTTTATGCTTAACATGAAAATAGTGCCATTTGCTCATGCGTTGTTTGAAATGTTCCTCCTACTCGAGATTGGCCTTTCCTAAAAATGACTATTATGAGAGGAAGTCCTATGGGCTTGACCCATCATCTCCATGAGACTGACTCCATTTCTGAGTAGTGTTCTGTGAAGCAGTTGGTATTGCTTAGGTGCTGTAGTTTGCTTTGCGACACAAAGGTCAGCCCACAGGTGATGTGGGTCTCAGCAAGTCACATTGAGAACTAAAAGTGTTTGGCCAACTGGGGCATCCAGGGTCCAGTCTTGGGTACCACAGTGTCTTCCAAGCACTGCTGGGCATGTGCCTGTGTGTGTCCACTGAAACTATGTTTGGCTGGTGATTTGCTTTTTGCTGGGTGAAATTTGAGACCCGAAAAGTTACTTCACTATCTTGTTTTTGGGAGGTCACTTATAATATACATGAACTTTATATACAGTACTCCAGGACCATTGGTCATACTTGGCTCTGGCTTAACACAAATTGTAGTGTCAATTTGTTAATTATATAAAGTTTACTCTTTTTTGGACCATACCTGGTGATGCTCAGCGCTTACTCCTGGGGAGCTCTAGGGAACCATATGGGGTGCCAGGGATCAAACCCTGGTCACACGTATGCAACGCAGGTAACCTACCTTCTGACCTTTGGCTCCAGCCCCTAAGGATGACTTAAATATTGGTAGAGTATAGTAGTATACTTTTTGAAATACTGGCCTGTGTTACCATTGAATTGTTAGATCAATTAGGTGAAATATTAGTTTAATAATACTTGAAAAGTGTGGCGCGACTGCAGTTTTTTTTTCTGCCGCGGCACATTCTCTTTTGACAGTACTAGATGTTAGGATCATGCTCTTCCCAGAATCTTTCACATTTATACACTCTATACAGTTCTAGGTTGGTTCTAGCCATTACCCATCATCCTAGTGAGCCTAGCAAGAAACCAGAAAACCCCCACACCATGAGGTCATTCATTCTCAGCATCCAGACTCCACCCAAGAGAAAACCTGATCTTTCCCTGAGTTTCATCAGTAAATGCTCGAGATGAGAGTCTTCTACTGAGAATATACCACCTACACTGCAGGGCCTGGCAAGCTACCCATGTTTTATTTGATATGCCAAAACGAGTAACAATTATGGACCTCATTCCCATGTCTTGAAGGAATGGTTTGAGGCTCTTCCTGTTCCTGGAGCAAACAGATGCCCTTGGGCTCTACTAGCGTGAGACAGGACATATGGAGATGTTACTGGTGCCCGCTCAGCAAATCGATGAAGAACGGGAGGACAGTGATACAGTGAATACTTGAAAAATTGTGTTTCCCTAAGGTGATTGCAATAACTGGTTTTGTTTAAGATTGTTTCTCAAAAATCAAGGTTACCTTTCAATTGCTGCTATTTGGGAGCTGTAAAAGACAGCTTGAAAGTGGGGACTTGATGCCTGTCAGTTTGCCACAACTCTTTTAGTGTAATGCTGCTATGCTGTGCGACTTGGCCCAGGGCCTCAATTTGCAAAGCTTGTGCTCCACCACTTTTGAGTCATATTCACAATCCTTATAAATGCAAGACTTATTACAGCAAGCATAAATGTTTTAGTTTCTCAGTGTGCTTGAGGGAGACTTGAGAGAGAGTTACGGGCTTGCTTGCCTTGTATGCACCACCAGGTATGACCCAGAATAATTCCCTCAGGGAAAAAATTGCTTGATATTTTTATTTTTGGCCCACATCCTTGTGCTCAGGAATCATCCTGGTGGGGATCGGTGGACCATATAGGGTGCTGGGGATCCAACCAGTGTCAGCCGTGTACAAGGAATTGTCCTACCCACTGTACTATCTCTCCATCCCTGCTATGCCATATGGTCCCCTGAGAACTCTCAAGAGTAACCCCCTGAACATCGCTGGCTGTGATTTCCCCCAAAAAATTGCTTGAAAAGTGATTTTCCATATCTCCTTATCTCTTTAAGGTGTCTGAGTTCCTTTAATTTTGAACTTTAATGGGGATAGGGGGCATTGACATTTCATAACTCTGACATAATTCGGGGATGAGATTTTCTGTTTCATTTTGACTCCACACCAAGTGGTGCTCAGAGATCCTGCTGAACTATTGCTTTGGCCCAGGCATTCGTTTTTAGAAAATAGATTAAATTTATTTGTTTGTGTGTTTGTTTTTGCTGTTTGGGTCATACCTTTTGGGTACACCCAGTGACACTCAGGGGTTACTCCTGGCTCTTCGCTCAGGAATTACTCCTGGCTGTGCTAGAATCTTGCTGATTTTTTATCATTACTATTTTGGCTTTTTGGGTCACACCCAGTGATGCTCAGGGATTACTCCTGGTTTGCACTCAGGAATTACTCCTGGTGATGCTCGGTGCTTCAGACCCACAGTGCGCTGCTCGGCCGGCCCCATGTGGAAGCAACCCATGGAGCTGACCTCCTGGTAAGGGGCTTGGCTATCCCCTGGCCAAGTCCAACATTGCTCCAAGAGTTTGCTCTCAGGAGGCCGGGGAGATTCCATGCTGGCTGGACTCAGAGTGCAGTTTTGGGCCCTGCCCCTTTCCCTCCGCCTCCATGCCAGTTGCCCTGGAGAAGAGAGAGACCCACCCACGCCAGACTCCAGCTAATTTGCAACCCCAGAAGAGATGCAGACCCCATCCACTTCAGACCCACAGTGCGCTGCTCGGCCGGCCCGTGTGGAAGCAACCCATGGAGCTGACCTCCCGGTAAGGGGCCACGGCCATCCCCTGGCCAAGTCCAACATTGCTGCAAGGGTTTGCTCTCATGAGTGGGGAGAGACCATGCTGGCTGGACTCGGAGTGGAGTTTTGGGCCCTGCCCTTTTCCTCCGCCTCCATGCCAGTTGCCCGGAAGAGAGAGACCCACCCACGCCAGACCCACATGTCCCTTGGTCGTGGCTGCTTTGGCTGCACGATATTTTTATAGGATACTGAATTTTGCATAAGGTTCTTCCCAATTTCTTTCGCCTTATACATAGTAAACAGTTCTTGACATGTTTTAACTGATACCAGTAAACCTGGCAACAAGTCAGAATAAACCACACATCATGCAGTAGTCATTCTCAACACCCAGACTCCATAGTTCCTCAGAGCTCCATCCAAGAGAAAACCTGATCTTCCCCCTTTAAGTTTCATCAGTAAATGCTCGGGTTGAGAGCCTTCTACTGGAGACTATACCACCTACACGGTAAAGCCTGGCAGGCTACCGTGTTTTATTTACTTTTATGCCAAAGTCTAGTAACTATTATGGACATCAGAAGACAACCTGAAGAATGGTTTCAGGCTCCTCCTGTCCCTGGAGCAAGTAGATGCCCTTGGGTTGCACTTGCTTGTGACAGGACTAATGGAGATGTTACTAGTGTCCACTCGAGCAAATCGATGAACAATGGGAAGACAGTGATACAGTGGTGCTCGGAAGACCATATAGGATGTCGGGTATCAAACCTGATTAGCCACATGCAAGGCAAACACCCTCCCAGCTTTACTATCCCTCAGGCCCTGCTGATTTTATTTTAGCTGGATAACTTTTTTTCAAATTTAATTAAACACCACTTTTAGACATACAGTTGCAAGATGCTCATGTAGAATTATGGTTCTACAGTGTTCCAACACCCATCCCTCCACCGGAACCCATCTCCCATCACCAGTGTCCCCACCGCCCTCCCCCTCCCACACCTCAACTACTTGGCAGGTTCTGTATGTCTTTTCTTTCCTCTCTATTTCTCCCTCCCGCCTAACTTTCCTACACATCATACAATACACTACATTAAAGGACATAACTGTTTCCACTAGTTTGATGGACCTCACGCTACTTAGGGGCCTCATGGTCAGCGTCTGGACAGCAAAGGTGGCGGCTAGTGTGGTGGCGAAGTCTCATCTGGCTGCTTCCGGGACCCCCAGAGGTGATGGGCCCACTCCCAAAACCCATCTGTCCTCCTGGGAGCCCCATGGTCAGCTAAGCCTGGGGAGAGCCGAGATCCAGCTTCCCAGCCTCGTGTGAGGCTCTGCATGTTATGGCTGGTCCCCCAGGGCACCTCCTGGGCGGGGCCACCAGGCTCGGACAAAATTGATGGGGGAAGGGCCGCCCTTGACTCCATCTGACAAATTCCTGTGATTCCTGCTTCTGGGAGCTGCCTACCTGGGCTCGGAACTTGTTTTGCTCTGCTAATCTGGTCTTGAGGTTAGCTGGAGAACTTTCATCTTTGCAGATTCATGTTGTAAATCAACACTTAACAATTAGCTGTTTAGAGGGAATATAAAACATTTTAATCCTGTAAGTATACATCAGTATACTATAACTTCAAATTCTGTTACAATCTTTCAATTTTAAAGAAAGTTATTAAGTCCACTGCAGAGCTAGCTCACTGGACTAGCACATGATTTATACTTGGGAGGTCCAGTTCAATCCCTGGTACCGGGTGGTATTTCCCAACCACCACAAGTTGTTCCCCAGCCTCCCCCAGTAGAGCCATTGTGCCAGGACTATTGCCGTCCAGAGAAGCTTTCCGAGCTTTGCTGTCTAGCTTTCACTTTGTAAAATTTGGGGGCTACTCCTGGTGGTACTTACGGGGATTGCCCTGTGCTGGGTATTGGACCCAGCACTTCCCACGTGAAAAGCCATCACTGGAGTCCCTTGTCCCCATCCCCGTTCAGAGTTCTTACTGGGATTTGCTTTCACAAAACTGGCCCACCCTTAGTCTCCTGTCACAACAGAAATTACATTACAATGGCATGGTCCAAAGCCCCAACTATAAATCACATCGTTATTGTCTACAGACATGGTCCCCAAATATGTCAAGACAGTGTTATCAGGTCGGGCACAAGGACTATGAGATCAGCCTCCCGTAGGCCAAGGACAAAACCCAGATAAAGCCCAGAAAAGCTCGTTCCTATTATACGGGACTAGCTGTGAAGTATTTCGTTTGAACTTTTGAAAAATTATCTCAAGAAAAGTACAGAAAGAAAAAAGGTGCATTTTAAAAAATTAATGTCTGTCCAAAATATCTTGCTGACACAATTCCAAGATGAGACTGGCACCATGGAGTAATGGAAAAGTAGTTACTCACTTACCTAAATATGCTTTGGATCATTACTCACAAACAGGAATTAAGGGATACCTATACTCTGAAAGACAAAATTTTATATTGTACTAGAGAATACGTTGAAAATTTTTTAGCAAAGGGTGAGTTACTTTTAAAATTAATATGACATCAGTGGCCCCATTCACTCTCAATGGAACAGACATCTCTGAATGCAGCAGTTATGTGTACCTAGGTCGAGAACGCAACATGATAAACAACCTAAAACCTGGGCTGCGAGGAGGAAGAGAGCGGCATGGAATGCCTTCAAGAGCATCGAAGAAATAGCTAAAAGGACAAAGAACCTCCGGCTCCGGGCAAATTCTCTTTGATTCCACCATTCTCCCTGCATTACCATACGTCTCAGAGACCTGGGCCCTACGAAAGCAGGATGAGAATGCTATCTCGGTCTTCCAAAGAGGAATCGAAAGAGCTATGCTTGGAATATCACGCCTCACTCAAGTGAGAGAAGGAATCCAGAGTGCCGACCTCCGTTGCTGTTCCAGAGTCAGGGACACTGTCTCGTTTGCCAAGGCATCGAAAATCAGATGGGCTGGGCATGTAATGTGATTTGGAGATGACTGCTGGACTAGAGCCGATCCGACTGGATCCCACAGGATGTCAAAGATCACGCGGCCGCCACCTACAAGATGGTCAGACTTCATCAAGACCCTGAACGAACGGTTTGAGGCTCTTCATATTCCTGAAGCAGCGAGATGCCATTGGGCTACAGTGGCACGTGATAGGTCCAATGGAAATGTTACTGGTGCCCACTTGAGCAAATCGATGAATAACGGATGTCAAGTGATCAAGTGATGACATCAGTATTATCTTGATAAAAGTTCCTAATTTGCAGCTTGTGGTTTTTCTGTTTTTGAGTCTGTTGTGAGAAACATATATTTCACAACATAAATTACATATATTTCAGAACTCCCTGCAAAAAAAAAAAAAAGCAAAATTCAGCTAAAAATCGTATCATTTGAATTATGGCAACATTTTCTAGTACCAGTTGGCTGTCCCATTAAAGGAACAGTATCTTTAAAGAATTTGACTTTTTTTTTTTTTTTTTGGCTTAGTTCTTGTGCTGCTCAGGTAAATGGAAACACTGATAATGTTGAAATCTGTGATTGCAAAATACTTCACATTGTTATTCACTTTTCAACACTTAAATTTCCAATACAACCTCCTTTCAAGGCTATAAAGCTGTAGTAGTTTAGTTTCCTCACTTTTCAGGTAGTAGAGATCACTATCACTATCACTATCTTCCCATTAATCATCTATTTGCTAGAGCGGGCACTCAGTAATATCTCCATATGTCCTGATTCATGCTAGTAGACTCCAGGCATCCGCTTGCTCCAGGAACATAAACAGTCCCAAACCATTATATTAGGTAATGGGAATGACCCAATATAAATGTTACTGGTATTTGGCATATAAAATACTACACGAGCAGCTTGCCAGGCTTGCCGTGAAGGTGGCATACTGTTGTAGTCACCTCTAAATAAAGCATATATTGATGAACCGCGCAGTCGTGATAGTCTGGTCTGCTGGGTGGAGTTGTGACGAGAGGGGAAGTCCACATGTGGAAAATGGCGGGCCCCATGGAGTAGGGGAGGTTGTTTGGCTTGTTGTGAAGGCTCTGAGGTGGCAGGCCAGGGCTAGAACCCGCCATGCCTCCCTGGCGCCTCACGAGCAGCTGGACACAAGGAGAGCAAGTAGCAGCTCTGCTCCATGTCTGAGAGTCTCTGGTTCAGCATACCTGGGCCGGATTGAAAAAAAAAACAGCAGGGTGGGTGTGGATGATCCGGGCTGTGATAGTCTGGTCTGCTGGGTGGAGTTGTAGAGATAGTAGAGATAATGATTATATTTTCCATTTTGCTTAACACGATAATATCATATAATTTTTACATTACAGATATATTTTATAGTTCTTGTATTTGTAAACAGTTTCCAGTAATTAACTTCTACATCCCAGCAGAGTGTGAAAGGAACGTTCCAGAACAACGCATTTGACGAGATGTCTACTCGGGCCTCGTAGAAGAGAGTGCTGTTAGTTTCAGACCAGTCACTGATCAATAGTTTGTCCTCAGAGTGAGGCTGCAAAGGAGCACCTAATTCTTTCCTTCAGAAGAAACTTGTGTTTAAGTTGATACAGCAGGGAAGATTATATTTGTTGTGCATTGTTTTGGAAATTGGTTGAAAGAATAGGCTATTAACAACTAAACTATAATGTGGAGAGAAGACACAGTTTACATTTAAGAGCATTAAGTTTCAGGAGGGAGAAGAGGCTAGCTTTGGGGGACTCTTCTCAAGGTGCTCCGCCTAGTCTCAGAGCCTAGAATAGAAAACCCAGGAAGGCAATATGCAAAGCACTCACCAGCCACAGACGGTGGATTTGTGGAGGTAGTGGGTATTGATTTGGCTCTTCCTGACCCTTGTCCCAGGAATATGCAGTGCTGGATTCCAACCAAGGGGGCCCTCTACTACTACCCTGTAGTATTATTTAATGCGACTTTAACCCCATACAGTCTATAGGCCCAAGAGCATTAAGCTCTTTTGTTAATTTAGAACGATTAAGAACTTGGGGCAGATAAAGCTGATTACAGAGAAAGCTGCATCAGGCTGGGGTAATAATACCGGAGGACCCCATATGATCCCCTAAGCCTGCCAGGAGTGATTTCTGATCACTGACGGTTGTTGCCCCAAAAAACAAACCCCCTCATAAAAAGCTGGATCATCCAATGCCAGCAAAAAGTAGAAATTTACAGTAGCCACAAAATGGTAGAAAAGCAGAATCACAGATGACAGCAGTGTCCCGCCTCAATACTCTCCTTACATGTCTTCTACCTTTTTGTGTTTTCTTCTTTTGGGGCCGCACCCACAAGTGTTCAGTGCTATTCCTGGCTCTTTGTTCATTGGGGCAGCATTTGTGGTGCTGGGATTGAGCGGGGTCAGCCACGTGCAAGGCAAATGCCTTGACAGCTCTACTTTGTCTGCAGCCCGAGTCTTAACACCCACCGCTCCTAAGCTGTTGTACTTGTTAATAGGTTCTACTGTCTGTGTTTCTAATGCTATATATCTGCACTATATATCATGGAAAGTAAGGGTTTTGCTTTTTGGCTTTTTTTTTTTAACCTTAAAACCAGTTTCATCCACCTAAAGGAATACCGTGCCCATTGGGGAATGGACTCGTGGTAATAGAGAGAACTGGACTTCAACTCGGGTGATAAGAACCAGAGAGAATAGTTTCTCAGACAGCCTGGATTGGGGCAGGGTAGAGGGAGTACATGGGTCTGTCCTTACCGGGAGGTCAGGAGAAGCAGTGGAGACAGTCACTGTGCTGAGGAAGGACAGATGAAAGGAAAAGCATCTGGACCTTCCAGGCTGTCTGGCTGAGGATGGGGAGCGCCCTTTTGAGCAGTGCGGAGTTGCGCCTATAGGTGAAGGGTATTAGGAAAGCAGGAGAGAGGGAGAGTAGGACGACTTCCTCCACCTGGTGGCCTCAGTCTCTGATAATGTTCTGAGAATGCCAGTGGGAGAGACCCACTCTGAGCCTGTAAATGATAAAAGAGAGCAAAGGCCTCTAAGAAAGAATCCAGGGCTGGGGATATTCCGAGGCAGCACTTTGTCTTGCACGCAGCTGACGCTGGTTCAAATCCCAGCACCACCGGTATGACCACCAGGGGAAAAAATCAGAAGGATGGAGGATTTTCATTATGTTGTCACAAGGGAAACATTTAGAATTAGAAGTTATGATGTGTGTGGTGTGTGAGACACCCTCACTGGCAGCCTGTAGACAGCACCACAGAGAAAGGCAGGATGGGGTTAGAGAGTGGTGGGTTAAAGTGCTTGCCTTGCATCTGCTGACCCCAGCTCAAGTCCCCAGTACCATGTAATAGTCCTCAAAGCACTGCCAGGAGTGATCCCTGATCAGGTGCTGCTGGCTACAGAGCCCCTGACCACCTCTAGGTAAAGCTGCCAGCCAGGAAGGAATGAGTGGAGGTGAGCTTAAATTCACTCAGTTCGTGGTGTGATACAGATTGGCAGATCACACTCAGAGTAGACAGTAAAGTGTAAATATATTAAGCCCATGTGATATTTTATCATCATGTCGGAGATCAAGAAACTATACATTAGGGGCGGAGCGATAGCACAGCGGTAGGACATTTGCCTTGCAAAGCAGCCAACACGGGTTCGATCCCTGGTATCATATGGTTCCCTGAGCACCGCCAGGCGTAATTCCTGAGTTAAAGAGCCAGGAGTAACCCCTAAGCTTTGCCAGGTGTGACTCAAAAAGCAAAAAAAAAGAAAACTATACATTTATTGAAGGACACAGATGGTCATGAAGTATCCATATTTATATTGAAGGGAGAGAAAATATCTGATGGATGTTTAATTGGTGAACAGAAATCACTATAGTAAAGAATCTGAGAATAGGGGCCAGAGCAAAGCCCAGCTGGTAGGGACGTTAGCCTTGTGCGGCCGACCCGGGTTCGATCCCTGGCATCCCATATGGTACCCCGAGCACCAGGAGTAATTCCTGAGTGCAGAGCCAGGAGTAACCCCTGAGCATTGCTGGGTGTGACCCAAAAAGCAAAAAAAAAAGAATCTGAGAATAGAGGTTTATCAGTTATATTTGTTCTGTGTCATTCTCTGTTGCTTATTTGTTCTTCCTTTTTGGGAAGCAATAAGACTCTTAGACGGTAGACATCAGAAAAATTGTACATAGGAAATACTGCCTGTTCCTTCTTACTGGCTCTTCCAGTGGGCTCCTGTCTTCTGTATAGCCATGAAGCGTGGACATGAACTTGACCTGAATCAGATGGTTTCCTTGGCACAGATGCAGAAGATGTAGCAGTGATTATCCATCTGAAAAGAAACAGCCCTGCCTACTAGAGAAAATGGCTCCTTGTTTGAGCTTAGGAGTAAGCTGAGAAGTATTAGTACCTTTGCAGGGGAGGCTATATGAATCAACTCAAATTTAATGTTATTTTATGAAATGATGATGTTTAATTTCTTTCCACTTTGAACGTGTTAACTCAGTCTGTCCTATTTCTGAAGGGTCCTGTTTAAAAGCTAGAGTTTAGAAATAAGTGGGTTTACCTCTTTTTCTCCTCCAGGCCCCAGCAGGGATGGCACCATCAGCGAGGACACTATCAGGGGCCCCCTCTCATCTCCGCAGTCAGTGACAAACTGGAGATGGCGGATGAAGGAGGAAATGGACCGTGCTCAGGCAGAGCTCAACGCTTTGAAACGAACAGAGGAAGACTTGAAAAAGGGTCACCAGAAATTGGAAGAGATGGTTACCCGTTTAGATCAAGAAGTAGTGAAGTAACTCACTGAATACTTGAGATTTTTAGATTGCATTGTAGCCCTGGTAAAGCGTTCTTGATTACCCTGGACATTATGATATAGTGCATATTTGGATGTGACTTCTCTATAGCTTTGTTAAAAAGTGGAGCTTATAATATTTGGAATTTGATCTTTGATGGAATTTGTAAATCGATAGAAGCATTTTTGCTTACCGCCTTGGCAGTGAGTGGTGAAAGGAATGCGTGATATTTTGACCTAGAAGATGACTATATGAGTGCTTGTTATGCCATCAGAAGTAATTTGAGAGGGCCCAGAGCAGTACAGTGGATAGGGCATTTGCATTGTGTATGGCCAATGCCGGTTCAGTCCCTGGCATCCCATCCACTTGATTCTTCCAGCACCGCCAGAAGTAATTCCTGAGCACAGAGCCAGTAATAACCTGTGAGAATCATCGGGTGCGACCCAAGAAGCAAATAAATAATTTGAGAGTTCAAAACCACAATAAAAATCTTGGCAGACATGGGATATAGACTGACTTAATAATCCAGAGATAAGTGGTGACTTAAAGGTTACCTATAAACAAAATTAGCCCTGTGGCTTTCACTGATGAACTCGAGGCACTAGCATTTTATTCAGTGTGGAATAATTTAATGCAGTAAAAGATTTATTTTGATGAGAGAGGAGAATTACTGAATCTTTGGACACCTTGGAGAAAGTGATTTGTACTAGCCAGCCAATTTTCTAAAGCTGAAGAGGTGAGATCACCCAGTTCAGAGCCTGAGAGCTCTTGAACTTTACTACAACTGTTGGAAGTTCTGTGTGTTGGATCTTATTTATGGACTGAGAAAGTTAGTTGAATGGTAAATGCCCACTTAGGGAACAAAACATGACTTTTCAGTAAGGAATTTCCAAATGGAAAGTATTTTAGTGTAATGGCTTCACTTGCAGTATCAGTTGTCATAGTATTTCCAACATTATTGTTTTCATTCAGCATAATTAGGTCACCTTTGTCAGTGTGTTACTGAAATATTTATAGGGAAGGGTGTTGGGAATCCAGCTTAGGACAACATAATGCCAGGTGTCTGCTCCGGCCCTAAACGCTTGCTTTTTTTTTTTTATCAGCAAGTCTGTTTCTGTGGAATTGAGTTGTAGACATCTGACAAGCAGATAATTATGTATAATCAGTATAAAATCATCATGTTTGACTGTTCTGTTTTCAGGCTGAGGTTGATAAAAAACATAGAACTTTGAGAAAAGAAGGATGAAGAACTAAGTTCTGCTCTGGAGAAAATGGAAAATCAATCTGAAAATAATGATATTGATGAAGTTATCATTCCTACAGCCCCAACTATACAAACAGATCCTAAAATCTGTAGAAAGAAAATGCTATTGAAGATACCATCTTCTACCTGGGAGAAGCCTTGAGGCGGGAGTGATAGACCTGATGTCTTCCTCAAGGTGCGCCAGGTTCTCTTGTTCAGGGTTCTGTAGGGTGGGCCAACCTTCCCTTGCTGTCCCCGGAGAGCAGGCTAATTCCGTGATGGAAAACTGTCCTAACCTTGGGAGGGCTGGAGGGCCAGTCTGTGGGCTGAAGTCTCCTGCCAGCCATCTCAAGCTGACCCATTGGTTCCCGCCACCACGGTCCCCAGGGTATTGCCAGAGGGCTGAACCCCATCACTCCCACCTGCCACCCCCAAAAAAATAACCCAGAAGCTGAATATAATTCTGTCTTACCTCTGTGCCTGGGTGAGGCAGAGGCACAGTCAGACTACGGTCTGTGACTGCCCCACCTGTTTCCATCATTTTCTTAGAGTTGGTACCAAAGGCTTCTGAATGAAAAAATTGCTTTCGGCCAACTGTATAGACCTAAAATCTAGTAAGCCAAATTTGGTTACTGCTGTGGTGCGTCATGGAGACTCTGGTTTTAATAACAATAGCCACAATTTGGCTATTCAGTCTAACCTACTGCTAGTGCTCCAGTACAGTATACATGGAAAGCTGGTTGGTCACTTGATGATCTTATGTGTCTGGGAGTGAATAGCCAACCCAGACTTGGGGCCTCCAGTTTGCATCCAGCTCTTCATGTACACAGCAGTAGGGCCCTCCTACACAGCCTCTCTTGAGTGGGCGAAAGATGCACATGGAAAGAGAAGAGAAGTAATAAAGCTACTCAGCTGTACTCTTTTCTGTTTAGCCAGGTGGAAACAAATAGCAGTTTTGCAACAAACTGTAGTCTAGAGGTTTCCCGACATTTTGCTTATCTCAAATATAAACTCAATGGGACTGGGGTGATTGTATAGTGGGTAGAGAATCTTTGCCTTGCAGATTGACCCAGATTCCCCAAGGCGGGTTCCATAGTGTTGGCACTTTCCCTGTGAGTAAGAGTCTTCTGCAATCCTGTAAAGCTTGTAAGGGATCTTTACACATCTGACGGCGTCGATGTAGTGGAATTTAAAAGCCATTATGTAATTAATAATGGTTCTCAGGGTTGGCGCAATAGTACAACAGGTAGGGTTTGCCTTGAACGGGCTGGCTCCAGGTTTGATCCCCAGCATCCCAAATGGTCCCCCCAAGGCGCCACTAGGATTAGTAATTCCCTCAGTGCAGAGCCAGAAAGTGATTATCCTGGTCATACCCTGAGCATCTCTGGGTATGACCCAAAGCAAAAAAAAAATAATAATAATGGTTCCAGAGGAAGGTGGTAGTGAAAATGAATTTCAGGCTAAAGCCCATGTAAGTTATAAACTGATGCTTTTTCCCTGTGTCTTAACCATGCTTAACTTTGGCAACTTTCCCCCTTGGCAGCACAAGTGTCTTCTGTCCCGTAAACAGTTCCAGCTGCGGGCACTCATGCAGAAAGCAAGGAAGACCGCGGGTCTCAGTGAGCTCTACTGACTCCCCACGGCCCTGGCACTGCTCCTGCAAGCATTCTCTCCTCCCTCCTTTCTCTGTCAGTAGGTGCCCAGAATAAGTTATTGCAGTTTATCATTCAAGTGTAAAATATTTTGAATCAATAATATATTTTCTGTTTTCTTTTGGTAAAGACTGGCTTTTATTAATGTACTTTCTATCTTCTGTAAACTTTTTGTGCTGAATGTTGGGACTGACTATGCTAAATAAAATTTGTTGCATAATTTCTCTTTTTATTCAACATCTTTAGGAATAATCCATGAATCTTTTAAGAGTAATTCTGGCTTTTGATTATGCATAACCTTACATCTAAAGCTACATGTATACATACTCTTTTTACATTGTAAAGTTACAACTTTTTAAGAAACATTGAGTGTTTTTAGAGCAAATACTTGAACATAGGTATTCAGCCAGCCAGATGAAAGGATTAATGATAGATTTACTTGAAGAATCAGAATTTCCATAAGAGTAAATGCACATCATAAATTCTTTTGAACCAATTGGTAAGAAAGAAGCAAGTTACAAAAAACTTTACTCCTGACTAAGTGTCATTCAGCCTTCCTTGTTACACTTTTAGGAATTCGGTCTACTCAGCTGTTCGACTGTATATGTGTATGTTATAGCTTATCCTTTTTTTTTCAAAACTTAGAAACGATAATTGAGTTCCTGCTCAACTTGCTGTATTCTTCAAACAGGTAGACACCTCTTTAGAGTCAGTTTTGCCTTGATGAGGTATGGAATGCCGTTCTCTTCCAGATACAAGGATACTTTTTGTTTCTTCCTTAGAAACCCTGAAAAGAAAGTACTTAAACTCATTTCATCTTACTACTACTGTTACTATTTCATTTTTTTTTTTTTTTTTGGGTCACACCTGGCGACTCAGGGGTTACTCTGGCAGAGCTCAGGGGGACCATATGGGATGCCAGAGGTCGAACCGATCGGCTTGTGCAAGACCCTACCTGCTGTATTATCACTCCGCCCACTATTTCATTTTTGTGATGTGAGAAACATTGAGTATTGAACACGTCTAATATGAACTGTAGGCAGGAAATACAACATGGACTATAAGACATGTTTACTATTGCAGTTCATTGGCAACTTTACACGGGCCCCATCATTTGCCTGTTTCTGGGGCACATCCTCATTTGTATATGTCTCTCCTGTCCCCAAGCTATTCAAAATCTGTTAATGTATTCTATTCCTTTATTCCTATTATTTTATTCCTTTGAGCCTAAACCTCCCATTCACATCAACTTGGGAGATTTACCCAGGTCTCACATGTGTCCACGCAAAAGACTAAACAGCTAGACAAACTATTCAAAGCGTAACAATAGCCATAGTCTTATACTGCACAAGACAGTGATTCCTAGTATTTACTAGATATTGGCAGTTAATTCAGCTTACATAGTTGAAAGATGACATTATTCATCTATTATCATTTCGATAATTGAATATAGTAAGACTAGGCTCAGCATGGTCTGTAAAGATGAATTCATGTCCCTTCTAGCCCTCTCTTTAGCGACAGCAAAGGATAGACTAAATTGAGAGGGGCCATGTTGCTGATCTACCTCAGAAGCGATCCCTCTGGACCAGGGAGGAAGCACAGGCGGTCAGTGCACATGCTTGGCTTGATGGAGGTCGGGGGCTTGAGGACCAGCACTGCTAAGTGTGGCCCCAAATTACCCCTCTGGTGCTCTTATACTCGTTTTCAAGCATAAACATAATGTATGTTAAAAACTGGATAGACTCAGATTTCTTCCTAAAACTGTTACATTACTTATAGATAGAGGTAACACTCTGAGAAGTATATCCATTCTCTAAAAAGTCTCGTGAGTAATTGGGGAGTTAGAAGAAATTCAAGAACACTGGTTTCAAATACTTGCCATCGAATATCTATTTTGTGGCCACTTACATGACAGTGCCATAAAACCTAAAGTGTGTATGAATTTCTCACAGAAAAAATTTTGTAGGGGTGGTTATATTAAGATGATTATGGCTTTTGTTTTGGGGCAACACCTGGGTCTCTGCTCAGGAATCACCCCCTGGTAGGCTCAGGGGACTCTATGGGGTTCCAGGGATCAAATCTGGGTCCAGCTGCTTGCAAGACAAGAGCCTTTACCTGTTGTACTATCTCTCTGGTCCCTTAGGGTAAACAGTTTTGAGGGAAATAAATTAATGTGAAATCAATCCTGCACTTAAAGCAAAGACTACAATCAATCTTTTAAAAGGAATAAATTGTTAATACATGTTGACTATGCCTAAGACACTGGCAGTGAGGAAACAAGACTTAGTCCCCGGATGTTTAAGAATTTATAGTTGGTCGGGGCCAGAGCTATAGTCCAGCGGTAGGGGCGTTTGCCTTGCATGTGGCTGGCCCTATGCTGGCCTGGGTTCGATCCCCAGCATCCCATATGGTCCCCCGAGCACCGCCAGGAGTAATTCCTGAGTGCAGAGCCAGGAGTAACAACTGAAACATCACCGTGTGACCAATATAAAGCAAAAAAAAAAAAAAAAAAAAAAAGGCTGGATGAACACTGATTAATGACACAAAATAATACCATAGTTGAGAGTAATTTTATCCCTCCTGCAGATTTCAGGCTCACAGCTAAATTCCAAGATATTAAAATCACAAAACTAACCTTGTGACTACTTTAGTGAATATTTTCTCACTGCTCGGGATCTTTGTCAGTTCCACTATCTGGGCTTAGACCCTTCAGAGGGACTCCCATCAATGTTCACTCAGAGGAACCAAAAGAGATACCCAAAGTCCGTTTTTAAATGGCATTAAGTTTATATTTATAGCAGGATGTTTTTAAACCTTAGTAAAATTTACTTCCCTTAGTGGTTTCAACAGGTCAGAAATTTCAAGCGCCCTAAGTCCACCTTATACCTGCTCAATCAGAATCTTCGGGGTGGGACCCATAGTCAGGTCATCTTAGCAGAGACTCCTCAGACACACAAAGTGTTGATAGTTTTAACCTTCGATTATACTCAAGTTCTTTTGTTTTGTTTTGTTTTGTTTTTGGGTCACATTGCGATGCTCAGGGGTTACTCCTGGCTCTGCACTCAGGAATACTCCTGGCAGTGCTCGGGAGCCATATGGATGCCGGAGATCGAACCCGGGCGGTATGGGCCGGCCGTGTGCAAAGCAAACACCCTACCCGCTGGACTATCGCTCTGGCCCGATTATACTAAGTTCTAACTTTTTACTAATCTAAGTCTTTTCCTATAAGTTAAGATGAATTGCAAGGGTTCCTTACCAAAAAACAATACAGAAAAAGGATTGTGATGACCAGAGTTCACTTTCTTTTTTCCTTTAGTTTTCTCTACTTCATTGTACCCACTGTACTGCTCTGGCTCCTCTCAAGTTCATTACTTGAATTACAATACTGATCTTTCTGAACTAGAGTATCTCAAGTAAAATAAACTACAAAGTTGGAGCGATTGTACAGTGGGTAGGGCATTTGCCTTGCATCCGGCCAACCCTGGTTTGATCCCGGCTCCCATATGGTCCCCTGATCACTACTAGGAGTAAATCCTAAGTCCCAGTCAGAAGTAACCCCTGAGCATTGTCAGGTGTGGCCTCAAAACATACATGTTTTTATACACATACACACAACACTGTTAGTGCTGTGTTAAAGCTTCATAGATAGGATTTATATTTTAACATTTTCACTTGTTTGAAATTAATGTTTTTTGGCAGATTATTTTCTTAGAAAAAGTAACATATATACTAAAAATTAAAACACTACTAAAGTATGTAAAGTGAAATTAAACATCCTTTTTTCCCACCCAGGAGCTATTTTTATGATTAAGTATTTGTGTGATTAATAGTCTAAATATATGTCACAATATGCACAACTCAGTAAATGGTGCTTTTAGGCTAACTACTTAGTCTCCAGCTCTCCAAGGATCACCCGTGACCGCGTGTCACAGTGAATGCCAGACCTCTGAGCAGTAAATGAAAGGGGCATTGTCAGATTACAGCCACTCCCAATAGCAGTTTGGGGTATATGCACTCAACTTCCAGACTACATAAATTAACATATATCCACTGAGAAAGAGTAAGTTTCCAAGAAAAGTTCACATTTAAAAATGGTACTTTATTTTAATCTGTCTAAAACTGGTAAATCTTATGTTTGGGGTGGGGGACGTGGTGTCTCTTCAGCTTATACCACAATTCCAACAATATCTACCCAGTAGAAACTAGTTTAAAAATGGCGGGGGTTGAGGGAGGAATAGGTAATTGGTAATAAATTGGGTAAAACAGATCAGATGTGTAGTGGAGGGTGGAAACTAGATTTATGGTGATGTATATATAGATGTGAAATTACAATGCTGTATACCTGAAAATGTAATAAACCAATGTTATTTCAAAAAAAATTGCAATTAAATATTGTAGTTGCTACTTTGTGTAGGTTCTTGCCAAAACTTAGCAGCCTCAGTCTGTACATTTTAACATGAATTAATGAGTACTCAACAAGTGTTTCAAACGATTAACCCACTTAAAGAGCAAAGTAGGGGCCGGCGATAGCCCAGCGGTAAGGCGTTGCCTTGCACGCGCCAGCCCATGCCGGCCTGGGTTCGATCCCGGCATCCCATATGGTCCCCAAGCACCGCCAGGAGTAATTCCTGAGTGCAAAGCCAGGGAATAACCCCTGAGCCAATATTGCAGGTGTGACCCCAAAAAAAAGCAAAAAAAAAAAAAAAAAAAAAAGTAGAAGAGGAACAGTCTAAAGAAGGAACTTTCCAGTGTAGAACCCAATTAACAAGATAGAGATCAACAAAAGATAAGAAAATCAGAGCTGTCCTTGGGAAAAAAGTAATGTTTAGCTTGTCTCCCCAAAAAAGGACAAAGTGACCCCAGCAATAGCACAGAGTAGGACATTTGCCTTGCATGCACCAGCTAAGCCAGGCTGAATCCCCGGCAGCCCCAGATTGTCTCCCGAGTCCTACAGGAGTGGTCCCTGAGTGCAAAGCTGGCAGTAAGTCCTGAGCAATGCCAGATGTGGTCCCAAAACAAAAACAGGAGAAATAAAGGGGGCAAAGAGTACAGCGACTAAGGTTGCCTTACATGTGGCTAGCTGGGTTCAGACCTGGCACTTGATATGGTTCCCCCTGGTCTAGGAGCCAGTAGTGATCCCTAAATAGAGCCAGGAGTAAGCTCTGAGCACAACTGTGAGCCCAAAACCAAAAAAGATCAAACAGGGTTAGAGTTACAGTTACGGTGGAAATGCCAAATGATCATAAGATCAATACTTTCATAAGTATTATGAAAAACTACATATGAATAAATTGAACAATTTAGGAGGGACATTTTGTAGAAATCTAAAACACTACAAATGAATTAGGAATAGAAATATGAAGAGACCATTGTTGGAGGACAGGTTTAGCTATTCTGGGAGTTTTGTTGTTTTGCCCACTCCCAGCTAATTTTAAGTCAAGGTTCATTCTAATGAGACCTCTTCTATGTAAACACTGCTAGAGGGTGTGGCAGTTACAGAAGTCACCTTGATTGAATAACTCTGACTTATACATCTACTAAGACTTCTATGTTTTCTAGATTGGGCACAGCTCCTCTTTATACCCACTGCACCCAGCGTGGGACAGTTAGAATTTACCAGGAGACTACCACCCTGGCTACGCTGAGACTATAGGAAGACTATAGGAAGGATCATACTAGTTTGCTCTAAGCAGGCGAGTGTGACCCTTTCAGTACGCGAGAACAAGATACTCAGAATCACCCTGGTGCAGATAATAATAAGAAGAACCTTGTGGGTACCATCTAGATTACATGAAGCTCATGAAGTTAAGATGTATTACTTTATACCAGCCCCCTCTCTCCAGTGTTTTCCATAAGAGATAATCTTGGTACAAAGGGATTAGACCTTGGCATAACCTTTGTTTATACCTGCAATAGGGTGTGGCACTGCTCTTCTACACTCTGTTTAGAGTTCTTTGTTGACATGACCCCCCGGTTGGATTACTTTGGTGTATATAAGGGGACTGACTTGAGGCCCCCTTCACCTTTGGCCTTTCGGCCTTTTCGCTTTTCGGCTTTTGGCTCCCTCAGCCTTTTGCTTTTGGCTTTTGGCATTTTGCTTTTGGGCTTTTGCTCCTTCTTCTGGGTAGGACTCAGCTCGGGTGAGATCCTCCTCTCTTTGGTAGGAGACTTAGGCTCTTTTGTATGGTCTAAGTTTGGACCAGAGCTAAAGTTTGTTCATTATATTGGAGTGCTGTGGAAGAGTTTTTGTACTATTAAAAGCCTTTTTTGGAACTGCACCGGACTCGTGAGTTTTCATCTGTTCTCCCGGCGTCCTCGGAGGTAGAAGAAAACTTCTGCCCTGACACTGTCGGGGACCCCGGCGGCGTTCCCGACAGACCATCACAATCAAGGAAATGAAATAGTAATGAAAAACCACCACAGATGAGAGCTCAGAAGCAGATGGCTTCCCAGTACCTGCCCTTCACAAAGCCTGCCATAAAATGAAGGGGAAAAAATCACTGTCATGTTGTATGGAACCAGTGTTATGCTAGCTCCAAAACCAAAGTCATCACCAAAAAAAAGAAAAACTACATATGCAACCCACAATGTCTAGAGAAGGAAAAGAGAGAGAGGGAGTGAAAAGAGATAAAGAACATGCCATTTAGGCAGGCTATGGGAGGGGGAGGGAATTGGGGACATTGGTGGTGGGAAATGGGCACTGGTGGAGGGTGGGGTGCTGGAACACTATGTGACCGAAACCTCCAAACGTGAGCAACGTTGTAATTGTATATCTCACGTTGGTATAATAAAATATTTAATAAAAATAGGGAAAAAAGGAATGAAAAACTACATAGACTCTAGACCAGTATTGCTAATGAATGCAAAAATCCTTCACATATTAGTAAGCTGAATCTCTGAATTCTATTACATTACAGCATGGTGAGTGTAAAAAATACATTGGCGCACATTTAACTCTGAATTAGTGAACACTGAATTAGTGTTTTCATATTCTTCAAATTAATGATCTGAAGTGGAATTACTACATTTTATGATGATTATGGATAGCACTGAACCTCCATATTGCCTAGAAGGTAACCGTTATTTCTATGTGAATTCTTCCAATGAACCTGGAATAGCCTTTGTATCTTCTGTTTCAACAATTTCTTAAAGTTTATAGTTCATCAGTCTTTCACTTGACTAAATTATCCAAAGGTATACACTTCCTCTTGTTGCAATATGAATGGAATTGTTTATCTGCTTCTTTTTTTTTTTTTTTTTTTTTTTTTGCTTTTGGGGCTACACCCAGTGGTGCCCAGGAGTTTTTCCTGGCTCTGCACACAGGAATTATTCCTGGTTGCTTATGGGGACTGAGAAGATCGGCCAAGAATTCCACATCGGGACCCATGGCCTAGAATGGAATGAACAGGGTGAGAGACTATCTGAGTTCATCATGTCCACCAAGATCATTCATGGGAACTCACAGTTCCAGAAGGCTGAATCGAAATGTTGGACATGGGAATCCCCTGGTGGACAGTTCCACAAACGAAATTGACCACATCATCTTCAATCGACAGTTTTGCCTGACCCATGTCGCTGTCCCAAAATTCCAAACAGGATCGGACCACCGTCTCCTTCATGCAAAATTCTACTTCACGCAACGGGGGAGAAAAGGCTGCAAAGTTTAAGAAGAGAACTCCCAGAACGACCACCAACTGGGAACTCTTTGGCACCATTGCGGCAACATGGGAAGATGCCATCATTGATGACATCGATGAAGAATACAACCGACTGACTCAGCACCTCCATGATTGTGCAAAGAATGCCGAGAGGGAGAGAGAGCCACAAAAAGGACGCCTGTGTTCAAAAAATCCTCGAGCTCATTTTGCCAACGTGGCAAGGCGTGAGCCTCAGGCGACCAAATGCTAACATCCAAGCTTGCAAAGCAGTGCAGAGAAGCGATAAAGGATGACCTCAAGGAGAGATGAGCAGAAATACTGGAAGATGCAGCAGAAGCCAGGAAAAGCATTCACAACGCCTGCCTGTCCTTCGCCAACTATAAGACCAAGATGACTGCCCTCCAACGCCCTGATGGATCTATCACATCTTCCAGAAAGGCAATGGAGAAGATTATCCATGACTTCTACTCAGATCTCTTTGATAGCCATGTCCACCTGCCCACATACCAAATTCCGCAGGATGGATATATCATTCCCAACGTTCTCCCTTCTGAAATCCGACATGCCGTTTCGTTGGTAAAGAAGGGAACAGCACCAGGCCCAGACAAAGTCAGACCCGAACACCTGAAGAATATGCGCTCAGTACTCATCAATACACTGGCCCGGCTCTTCACATGCTACATGTCTGAATGCAAGGTGCCCTTCCAATGGAAAACCAGCAGGACAGTTCTACTGTTCAAGAAGGGAGACATCCACGACATCGGGCAACTATCGCCCCATCTGCCTGTTGTCTGTCATCTACAAGCTGTACACTCAAGTCATCCTGAACAGGATTGGCAGAACATTAGATGAAGGACAACCATGCAAGCAAGCTGGCTTCCGAAAGTCGGCACAATCACCATATCCAGATGGTAACCAAGCTCATTGAAGTTTATAGGGAGTTCAAGATGCCACGTTCATTGATTTAAAGAAAGCCTTTGATTCTGTGGAGACTGAAGCAGTCATCGAAGCCCTAGCCAAACAGGGTGTTCAAACCCAAAACATCAAGATCCTTTGTGAGCTGTATTACGGATTCACCACCAGGATCTCACCATTCTACAAAGAAGTGATCATCGATGTCAAAAGAGGGGTTCAGCAGGGTGATACCATTTCACCGAAACTCTTCAGCACCACCCTCGAGAACATCATGCAACAGAATGGGAAGGAATGGGAGTGAAGATAGATGGCAACTACACCACCTCCGCTTCGCTGATGACATCATTCTAATAACACCAAACATTAGCCAAGCAGCACAAATGCATCCATTTGCCAGAGGACCTTTATAAATAACTGATTTAAGGTGGTGGTGAGCTACACAGGAAGGCTCGGGGATCACTTCTGGCTGGTTTTGGGGGACCATATACTGTGCACCAGAAGGCGAGCTCCTGCTTTGATCTCCAAATTTGACCAAATACATTTGGTCAATGTATTTCTAACCATGTCTGGTTCCAAGGGAATCTTGGATGTTGAGTCTTGGGGCTGGAGAGAGACTCAGTGTGGAGGAGCATGTGCCTGGCCTACACAAACTGAGTTCGGTCTCCAGCACTGCACGGAGCCCCTGCTGAGTGGAGCCTTGGTCTTTTGCGCTGCCTGACCTAAGCACTGGATCATGAGAGTCCATACAGCTGGGCCCAGTTATCAGGAGTGGCCTTCAGCTCCCGGAGCACTGCTTGGGAAGCCCTCCAAATACAGCATGGTAAATCTTGTCAAATGATCTTTCTGCATATTTCAAAATCATCTTCTCTATGTGGTGCAGCACCTTGATCTGACTGTGTTGAACCCCGGTGCACTCCAGAATAAAGCTCTCTTGATTGTGGTGTACAGTTCTTTTTATGCAGGGCACGGGGGCCATTTTTCTGCCCAGGTACTATTTATAGCATCCTTCGTGGCCCTGCTGTAGAGGCAGATGGGCTGCAGGCAGCCAGTAAGAAGCACATTCTGTCCTGTCAGGGACCAGGGCTGGGGGTTTTTGTGGCCTTCCATGGCCCCCCCGGGACAGACATTCCCCAGCATTAAATCAACCTAAGTTTACATATTAGAGTTTAATTCAGTAAGTTTCTAAGACATTGCTTCTCTCCACTAGGTTTTTACCATAAATTCCTGTGGATAAGTTACAAAACAATCCCTACTGATAATTACTTTTTTATGAAGGAACTTTTCTAGTCATTCGGTTTGACTGAGAAACAGCGTGGTCTAGGGAGAGGCCAGAAGAGGAGAGATTAAAGTAAGTTATAACCTAGACTCTGGTAGGGAAACTACTACCATTTTCTAAAATAAACAAATGTCACAATTTGCAACATCATAGAATTCAGGTTCCAGGACTTAGTAGCTATAGTCTTTTTTTTAGGGATGGTCCCTCAATCCCTCCCAGAAAGGCATGACTACTCAGAAATGGAGTCTCTCTTTAAGATTTGCCATATATGGTTCTGGTTTTTTTTTTTGTTTGTTTGTTTGTTTGTTTGTATGTTGTTTTTCCTTTTTGGGTCACACCCAACGATGCTCAGGGGTATCTCCTGGCTCTGCACTTAGGAATCACTCCTGGCAGAGCTTGGGTGACACATATGGGATGCCAGGATTGAACCTGTGTCAGCTGCGTGCAAGGTAAACACCCTACCTGCTGTACAATTGCCCTGGCCCTATATATATTCTTTTTTTTTTTTTTTTGAGCCACCCCTCCATTACTCAGGACTTACTCGTAGTTCCGTGCTTAGGGGAACCATATATGGTGCCAGGGATTCAAACTGAGGATGGCCACATGCAAGGCAGGTGCCTTCCCTCCTGTACTCTCTCCACTCTTCCATATAGATTCTACATACTGACCTGTTTGTGCAACTCGAGGTAGTCTATCCTTTTGTACTTCTATGAAATAGAAACTACTACTGTCATAATTACTTTTCAGGGCTTATTTTTTAAATTTTATTACATCACTTTTAGACATACAGTTGCAATATGCTCATGCTCGAGTTTTTGGTTCTACAGTGTTCCACACCCATCCCTCCACCCGAACTCGTCTCCCATCACCAATGTCCCCCACCTCCCCCTCCCTCCCACACCCCAACTACTTGGCGGGTTCTGTATGTCTTTTCTTTCTTCTCTATCTCTCCCTCCCACCTACCTTTCCTACACATCGTAGAATGCAGTACATTAAAGGACATAACTGTTTCCACTAGTTTGATGGACCGCATGGCCGCAAGTGGCCATGCGACTTAGGGCCTCATGGTCATGACAGCAAAAATGGCGGCCAATGTGGTGGGCGAGTCTCATCTGGCTGCTTCCAGGACCCCCAGAGGTGATGGGCCAACACCCAAATCCCATCTGTCCTCCTGGGGGCCTCATGGTCAGCTGAGCTAGGGAGAGCCGAGTTCCAATTCCCCAGCTGCGTCTAGGCTCTGCATGCTATGGCTGGTCGCCCTAGGGCAGCTCCTGAGCGGGGCTACCAGGCTCAGACCAAATGGAGAGGGGAAGGGGCGACCCACTTTTCAGGGGCTTTCTTAATGCACATAAAATGTATTGCTATGAGTGATGATGTTAGAAGAAAATTTGTTTTCACGTATGCGTAGTCTTTATTAGTGGCAAGGATATTGCTAGTAATGGGAAGAACAAATGAGTCACATGAAAAACCTGAAAGCGCTCACCCTGAAGACAGGACGGGCGCGCATATGCTGAAGCCCATGTGGGTGAAGCTCATGTGGTCCGTGTTATTGTCTGAGGATCTCCACAATGCTCCATAAAGTTAGAATTTTGGGCCGGAGCCATAGCCCAGCGGGGAGGGCGTTTGCCTTGCACACGGCCGACCCGGGTTTTCATCCCCTGGCATCCCATATGGTCCCCTGAGTATGGTCCCCTGAGTAATTCCTGAGCGAAGAGCGAGGAGTAACCCCTGAGTGTAGCCGGTGTGACCAAAAAAAAATTTTTTTGGCTGGTGACGGGGAAACGCGCAGCTCCCCAGGCAGGCGACACTCGGAGCATCACCCTCGACCTCCTCCCCCCCCTGCAAGGCTAGAAGTGGCTGGGGCGTATGCTGAACCAGAGACTTACAGACATGGGGGCAGAGCTGCTACTTGCTCTCCCTGTGCCCAGCCGCTCACAAGGCGCTCGGGAGGGATGGCGGATTCTAGCCCCTGGCCTGCCACCCCAGCAGAGCCACACAACAAGCCAGATGACGCCCCACTCCATCAGGTCGCCATTTTCCACATCCGGACTTCCCTCTCGTCAGAACTCCACCCAGCGACAGCCTATCACAGCCCGTCTCGAGCGGCCAGCGGTTCATCTATAAATGCTATATTTAGAGGT